>KN550335.1:36108-48903 GCA_000797555.1 Oesophagostomum dentatum | reverse complement strand
AAGCCGTTCAAACCAGCGGAGCAGGACCGCGGAGCGGTCCGGAGCCGCTGCTTATTTGTTAATTTACTTGTGATTTGTTTATCGCCGTTGTTTGCTTTCTCTGTTATGGCATGGTACGATGCAGCGCGGTGGTCTTGTCCAGTCTGTGTGACGTCACTTCAAATGCTGGTACCCGCGAAAGTATTTTCAGTGATGTCACAGATCGACGCATTTGAAACCCCTCTCATTTCTGGACATTCCTTCCCAGAGGCTTAAGAAAATTGAGACAAATCTTTGTGGTCCTAGAGACCGTAGTTGGTCCCTTCGGAACTGTGAATAGTATTTCGCTTTTCGAGTCTCATGCCACCTCAGTCGTCTTCTAAAGAGCTAGTGAATCTAGGAAACTAATGGTTCAAGAAAATATTAACAGTATAGAAGATGTGACATGAACGGTTTTCAGGCCCTCTGTATTGTGGCTGCTTATTTTTTAATGTACTGCTTGTCCTTTGCTTTTACCAACTCGTCTCCCACGGGGCATATGTCATTCTGCAGCTACATACTAAAGGAAACTATGTACTCTGAACTTCTAGCCTTGCCTCCCTTAGTCCACGCCAGCCACCTACTTCTTGTAGTTGTCGAAAAGTACTGACTAGCGGTGTAGATTCCTTAACAGTATTGCTCCACCCCCATATCTCTCTTCTGCAGCTGCTTCTTAATATTATCATCATGTCTGCTGCGTTATACGCGGCCCCATTAGGATCTTCCAGCGACGGTTAGTCGGTGATTCTCTATCGGGTTAACGCCGGGAATTTGTATTCGCATCAAAGAGGCGCACAGCATCTACCCCTGAATGTGACTGCATAGTCGCCGGCTCGGTCACGATCCTATCTCAACAGTCTTGTCCAGACACTAAGGTTGACGTACGTAAATCCTTCTTGTATAATAATGTTTTGAGAAGCTGTCAGAGAGAGAGAGTCTAAACATACAAAAATCCTGAGTCCAGCTTTCTTGCGTACAAATACATCCTTCTAATACTATTACGTTGCTTGTAAGAGTATTGCTAGATACCCACATTTATTGCTGGCTACAAAACTGCCCTTCAACTGTATTAAAATCTTCACGCGAAATTTGACACACTGCACATACTCCAGTACTCATTTCAGTTTGATTCACTGTATACAGTTAATATCTTTTACTGGCGCATCATTTGTGTATAAGTATTAAAGATAAAACCATCGTGCTCCTAATGTGCTTTGCAAAGCGCTTTCAGAAACCATGATTAGCGACTGGATTTTCGAGTACGCAAACGATATATTAGTTCTAAGCCAAGCCTATTCCTTCATTAAAACACTAGTTTTAGTCGTTAATTAGGTCGTATTTTTTCATTGTGTCTATATTTAACTGCTGTATGCTCCTTGCTCAGTCTGCTGGTTGTTTTGTTCGATCCTATTACTCATTGTTTTACTTTTGCTCCAGTCGGGGAGCAAGCATTTTTTTAAATTGAGACATCATACGCATACTGAGACATCATACGCAACTACTGCCTACCAAAGTTCGCCTAATATCCATGGCAGATACTAGCGTAGATCAGGAAGATCTCCTTCTAGTTTGTCGAATCTGTTTAAATCACATTCGATTCTACTTTCACTGATAACCTTGTTCATTTGCATGTACTAATTGCTAAATGGAAGATCGTTGCTTAGATCAAATCTTTTTCGTTAAATTAATTACCACGCCTCATTTGTGCACATCTAACTCTACCAATCATAAAAATCATCATTACGATAGAATTCGGATTATTACGAAAACAGATATAACGATCCTAACAAGCCCATTAAAGTTCGCGTTCATATTTTCTAATACATTTGATATTTGATAGGACAGCGACGAACAGTCCTCATCCTTTTATTAAAAGTTAATTGTAAGCGTCACGGCGGTAGGTGCACAAAAGAACGAGTATTTTTAAGCGTGTACGAGACGAAAAGAACAACGGTGAATATGAGTGCAGAGCAACAGAGCAATACACAAACGACAGATTGGAGCAGCACAAACGAGGAGACGGAGACGCATCTCCGACGCTATTTCTGCGCCAGACCGCCATTCTTCTTCGTCCCCGGTTTTGTTACTCTCTTGTTTCACAGCGAATTTTCTAGTGAACTATACGCTGCTGTGTTGCTGCCAGAGAGCTCAGCAGACATTGGGTGGTTTAGGGAGGGTGATGGACTCAATTCCTCGCTTGCGACGTTAGAGCGCAATTCCCTTCACGGCAGCCAATGGTTGTCCACTTTGCAGCGTTTACTTTCGAACGTTTTTTCTTCCAATAAAAACGCTGCTTTTTTTGTGTGTAGCTGCAGTCGCTGTACTCAGCCTTTGCAGGAGACTGGACGATTTCACCTACGTATATATGGGAGCGTATTATTGTCCGTCGTTGGGTTGATGTGAAGAAAGAGTTCCATGCAGCTTATTTTTTGATAAAAATGTGACACAGAGGTTTGATTAGATACTGTCTGACTTTTCCTCTGATACATTTCAAACAGTTATTTTTTCCGTGGCAATTAATTTTGATGAGCTATTTTTTCCGTGGCATTTAATTTTGGCGCAGCTTGATTTTGAAGAACAATTATACAAAGTAACGTTGGTGAATATTTGGCTAATTTAATGCTAGTTTCGATTTCGCCATTTGAAGTGTGACTGCACGTCGCCTCTTAACTCCGGGACAAATTCAGACTTTAAAGAAACTTTTCTGAATTTTGCGCACCTCTTCTTCTGAGAATAATACAACTTTGCTTCTTTAAGGCCTAAGGTTTGCATTTTAAAAAATCCTCATCATTATTCTGATATTTATTAATGTTTTAATCTTTACTGATTTTCTTATAACATTTAGTGTTGCATACAACACCTCTAATTTATGAAATTTTCGGAGGTTTAAAAGATAAACAACCGGCTTAAAATGCAAGTATGAGAAACTATTGACTTAATACGCAAGCATGTGCTTTCATTATTTTCTTATTGCTTCGGCACTCTAGTGTTGCTTGCATTAATTTTATAGAATTCCAGTTATAATTCTATTTATTTTACAAGAATTTCTGGAGAAATAATAAATAGCCTCCTTGTAGGCGAGCCCAGACATGAGAACATATTAGCTAATTCGGCGCCATCATATGTCCGGCCAATTTTTAATGGTCAAATTAGATTTCATTGGTTTTTTGCTTACATGATAGGCAAGCCTCTGTCTGGCAGCTTCTCCACCTCTTGGTGCATTTCGGCTTTAAGACATGTGCACGCTGCCACTTAGGTATACCGCATGCTCACAATGCGGGAAACTATTCGTTTTAGAAAGGCGAAAGGTGGAAGGAATTATTAGGTAGAAGCAGGGTCAAGCGTACCGATGCGACTCACTTGCCTCAACGGCGACCCCTCCCCCCTTCTGTGCAGAGATTTTCGACCCCCACTGTGGGTGAAATAGACCCTTGAAACAGCATAAAAAAAGGAGCATAAAAAAGGCTAAGGCTAAGGAATGCAGAAAATTCCATCAAAACTGGCAAGAAAGTTGCTCCGCAACGGACGCGCGCATGCGCGGTGCGGTTCGCTTAAAAGAACAGGAAAAGTAGGATGCACAAAAACTCAATTATCCTACTCAAAGCGGGAAACAATTGAGGACATTTCTATATGAGAGAAGAGAAGATGGCCTGCGCTATCGTGTAGACTAAGC
Source organism: Oesophagostomum dentatum (assembly GCA_000797555.1). NCBI lineage: Eukaryota > Metazoa > Nematoda > Chromadorea > Rhabditida > Strongylidae > Oesophagostomum > Oesophagostomum dentatum. Next base: position 45,212 of record KN550335.1, on the reverse strand, counting down.
AAAACTTTAGAACCTTCTTAATTTCGGGAACACTACACGTTTCAGCATAGCTGTTTTCTCATTTTTAGAAAAAGTAGGGGTAAGAAAATCAAGCACTGAACTTCCCAGCCGTGAAGTTTCAGGAAACATTATATAGCGACGGAAACTAGAAGACTTCTCCATCACTGCCTAGAATAATGCGGTAGTCCAACATCGTTTTCTACAAATTAAGTTGATGCGACTCAAGGTCAGTTTTGATGCGACTCTTGGCTTCGGTCGCGTCTCAGTCGCATCAAATTATTTCTGTTAAAAAGGAAGAACTAGAAGACCTTCTCAGAGCATCAGAATAAAGCTAATTTTCTAGTTTCCCATCGTATTCGGCGTATCCTGAAAGCTTCCATTGGCAAGCAAATAATCACCGTTTTTTCAACCATACTTTCGATGAAAATCGAAAATTACCAATGTTTGTCGTTGTACAGTTCTTTACTACTTCAGTCTTTTGGAAATTGTTTCAAAAAATTCAATAAAACGAATCTTCTTCTTTAGAATGGTGATAAATTTTATGAGTTTATCCCCGATTTCGAGGACTTGTGCATGTTTCTGTGAACCCTGGTTTTTCCATTTCTCGTGAGTTTGCGTGCTGCAAGGGCAAATATTGCGCCAAGCTAAAATTGGAATTTCTCCATGATCGTATCGCTTAGCCTCAGTGCATACGGAAGGTTTGCACTCCCCTTTTGTGACACTAATATGATTCGTCGTTAGAGTCGCTATCGTCCTGAAGGTTTCGAAAAAATCCTAGACGGAGACGAGTTTCAGTCGCAAGGGATTAGAAGGCTGTGATCTAAAATTTGCGTGGAGTCCCCTCACCACATCATTGCTATCTCATTTGATTCTGCATCAACTCAGCGGCGACCCCCTCCCCTCGAGCGACGTCCCATGTCGACATCCCGTTGCGAATGTCGCAACTACGCTTGACCCTGGGTAGAAGCACACCAATTAACTCTTTGAGTCTCGCTGGTACATATATGTACCAGCACTTTTTTCTTTCTTGTGAAAAAAAACGATCTGCCGAACCTTTTGTGCAATCGATATTCCTCTGAGAGTTCTATGTGAATTGAGTTTCACTGGTTCAAACGTTGCAAGACGGGTGAAACATAAGATGCCAAAATTTCGGTTTTTGACTTTTTATCAATTTTCTGAAAAATACATCGAGATACTGAAGCCTGTAGCTGTAGGATGTATATTGTGCAGTAACTACATCATGAGCACTATTTTTTTAGCTTAGTAGACTTTATTGGTTTTGGCATATTTTAGAGTATTAGCTTACGGTTGACAGCAATGCACATGTCGAAGCCTTCGACGAATGAAAAGTCGTAGTCACAGTCAGAATATGGGTATGTATATTCTAACGATAACAACGAGAAACAATCCAGCTGAAATGAACCGAAGACATATCCCAAATATTCCAAAAAAATATTGAAATTTCAACAGGTGCTCCTTTCCTTCCAATAATGCATGGTGTTTTACGTCTTCTTTGTATATTGCCCAAAACTTCACCTCTTCCTTAAAAAAAATTCTGAATAACGTCGAATTAAATATTAGGCAGCTTTAGCTTAAGACATTTCTTTACCTTACAGAGTTTACACCCAGTTGTTTGTCCTCAAAATTGTCATATATACTAAACTACAAATATTTTTTAAAATATAGAAAAGCCTAACTGAGAAATCGGCCACGACAGTTATAATCGCTATAGCCTAGACTATTAATATGAACCGTAAGCTGCTCCCTCCGGGCATTCGCACGGCTCGGGACTCAAAGGGTTAAACATTAGGCAGCTGGCAAAGCATACAACTAATGTAAAATGGAGGCCTATTGTGAAGTGTGTTGAAATGTAGGTCCTGAACTACAGGGTCACCTCCTCACAGCCTACAATGTGAAAAGCTAGGAGCGTTGAAGCTTCTATCGAACTTGTCTACCTTTGCATTAAAAAAATTCCTTTTATTTTCGTTACGACGCCACAACAGAGAACAAATAGCGACCCAGGGCCACGGCTTGTGTCAGAATGCAGTTCCATTTGTAAGGATTCAGCTACGGCATGGCCACGCCACGGCATGCGCGGATAGCCTAGCCTGTTGTGGAATACGTCACAAGCGCCGTATGCGTACCATTTGCGAAGCGTTTCGCGGGAGAGTTCGAACTAGTCAACGAGCTAAAATGCATAGGTGATGTATCAAAGCAGAATGAGTGGTTATTGTTCAGCTCGTTTTGTTTCGACATGTCATGTTGGACTTGTATTATAGATCAGTCTTAAAGTAAGACGGTGTGGCGTGCCTTTTTTTAAACACTTTCGAGTTTGTTGCTGTGCAGTGACCACTAAGGGTCAGTAACGTGCATATTAGCAGCAAATAGGTAGACACTCAGGCTTCGCAGAACAATTCCTTTAAACGCCCTGCCGACGTTCGGCCTGAGCTCCCCTTCCCGAAAAAAACATTTCTACAATTGCCACGGCTAATTACATACTCCAAAAAAGCCTCAAGCAACTCTCATCTATACTCTATTCGTGAAGCAAGAAGAACTAATCCGTGAAAACTTTATCAAATGAGGCTAGTCAGACTTAACGGTATATTTTCCTTTAAAAAAATGGGGTGATGTTTTCATGAAGTTATTGGCATCGCTTTAAGAGGCGAGAAATATGGAATATATTGTTCAAAATTAACGAAATGAGTGGTAATAATGACACAGCACAGAAAAATTCTATCTGAACTCGCAAGTAAGTGCGGCAAAAGCGATAATGTCCGTGATTGTGGCATCCAAAGGCGGTCCATCATACTCTTCCAGAGTTATCCCAGGTCGGACTAGATCTGAAAAATTGACCCATTTTCGAGGACGCCACTTTGCATACTGCTTTAACTCGAACATCGATAACGGATGGAAGTGTAGGTAGATTAAAAGAGGACAGCTAACATAAAATGGATAGTCATTTACTTCTCATTTTGACTGGGCTTCTCTGTACTCGTCAAGCCCCTAATCTTGTCAGCAACGAGATGGTATTTCCAAAGAGAACTGCCTTTCTCAGAAGTTTTTTTGTCAACTTGTTTCATTGCTTTAAGGAATTTTTGCAAAAATTTCATCACCTACCATTTTAGATCGGCAGCTTTGCGAGCTAGGCTACTACTTTGGCAATTATTTTTGCTTTTCTCAACTTTCATAGCATTATTCTGTCCATACAGTTAGCAAACATGCAGCTTTGCGAAACAAATTCTCTATACAGCTAACTTGAGGCAATCAAAAAAGTTGTCAGAAAGGTCCCTAGTTGCTAAAATAGGACCAGTACTACCTGATAAACAATTCCAAGATTGAATTAAACCTGCTTTATGGGAACAATTTCCTTCTGCCATTTTTGTTTACAGCAGGAAAACCACTGTTTGGAGATATCTTTTGATAGAAACAGCAGCAGATATCCATTCATAAGCATAAGGATGTCGGCGAAGTAGAAGAACTGCAATGAGTGGATATATGCGTACATTATCTTGCGTCGCTTCATCCTTCTTATACTAGTATGGCAAATAAGTTCTTAAGCTTTTTTGAGAATTTAATTTTTTTCATATTTTCGGAAGTCTATCACGTTAGCGGTAGTCTTTTTTGCGGCAGGGACAGGTCATATCACTGCATGCTCTTAACACAATAGAATTTTTCCGGAGCAGGTTTATAGGTGATGCCGTGGAAAAACGACTTTTTTCACACTCCTGCTAAAGGCTCCGCATTTAGTTCTTAATCTAGTAAAAAGCTCGCAGTAGAGGCAGGGTAATCGTTGCCACCGAATTTTTGAGCAAGATAAGGGGACTCTAACGACTACCTCGTATTAGAAACTCGCTGCCATTTGCAATGCGCAGACTGCGTCAAACTTGCAGCTTTTGGCATCCGAATCCTCTCTTTCGGAAAACAGCACCTTGTTTAAAAAAAACAGATATAAGAAAGACCAAAACTCGAAGCAAAAAAAGGTGTTCTACAGTTTTAAACAACATATGAATAACTCATTCGCTCCGATTTCTCGACTTCTTAAGAAATAACTGATTTTTTCGCATAATACTTACGAATTGGTTGCCGACCTAAATTATAACTGACGAAACAGCAGTAACCAGTTTTTTTAGTACTTAGATGTTTATACCTCGTTTATCAGTATTTCTATACACGACCTCAACAACACTAAATAAACACGTTTGAAAATCAGAGAGCCGTTTGAGCGATGTCTGCACATTACGCGAATGTAAAGTTATTACGTAAAAGCCAAAATAACTTTTTTGGAGCTTTTTAATATCCTGATAATACGGCGACTATCAAGAATATTTGAACGAGAAGAATTAAATTAGAATAGGATTAAATTACTTCCTTACATAAAGACGACTAACGTTTTCGAAGAATTGTGACAGTACATCGATACTGTCCTGCTCTTCTTTCACGTTTATATGGCGTAGTTCGCCGCGAAGTCGTAATAGCTGGATAATGAACATGAACAACATGGCAAGACTATTCGTCGCGGTATAAGTAAAAATACGCTAAAAAAATAATGGCTTAACTATGCTTAAAGCTAAGAGGTTCCTGTTTATTTTGCAAGCAAGAAATATGCTAACAAGTTTTCAGCCTGTCTAAACAATTATGGTTATCTTTACATGGCGATGTATAAATATCATTGAAGAAGTATCCGAAGTAGCACTCGATGCTTTTTAAACGAGCCGGAATTCCGTAACTCGTTCGAGTGTAGGTGGCTGCACTGTATAGGTCGACTAAATCGAGACAATGAGCTGAATAGCATACCCGCTCTGTACTGGGACGCATTGCCATCGGTAGCAGTTGGAGATGCAGGCAAAGATTTCGTTCATCCGTGACCTCACAGTGAGTTCGCGGTACAGAATAAGTGTGATTTTCGTGATAAACATGCAGAATATCATCCGCCCCTCCCGTGTCAGTCTTTGAGGTACTTGTTTGTTCTTTGCTAATCGACACCTACTGGAGCACTTTGAAAGGCATCATGTACAAAATGGACTTCTCTATTTGCGATCGGAGCTTTCATCTTCCTCTAGGGGAGTTTAAAAAATAAAGATGTTTTTCTGAAGTTGTGGTTGCCAGTACTAGAGTAGTAGAGATAACAAGTTGGCTAATGTTTTGATATTCATTCGAAATTGTTATAGATCTACCTTAGACGTTTAAGCTTGTGTATGGACGAAGATAAAATTTCGACTAAACCAGCAGCCCTGTCTGAACATTTCAGTTGCTCGTATACCATATCCTACCTTCTCAGCGTTCCTACTTGTGATGTTTCTCCCAAAAGACGAGTATATCTTTTTCATTGTAAGAAAAGTGCAGGTAGAACACACCAAAGTTGCAATTGTCGCAGAAGTTACGTAGATAACGCGAGTTATCTAAATTACAAGTAGAGCTAAACGCTACCACGAAAATGACTGTATTGCTGTCGTATTTATGTATACCGTACCACATCCAGATACACATCGAATCCTCTATACATCCATTCGCTTCCATTGTAGACGATCACGACATGATGCCCGAATAAGTGAGGAAACGAAACTAGGGATATCACATATTGACCAACAACCATAGCAGCGATTTTCCACGCATGCCAATTCTTTAGCAAAAATATCCTTACATTTGCAACCGTAACCATTTGTTGCATAAATGGGAATTTTGCTCACTTCTGTTCCGTGAATGCTTTTGTACCGATAGAAGCAGACAAAAACAATTCCAATTTCATGTGATAGAAACATTACCCCGCTTAGATAGGTAACAGCAGTGGCCACTGCAGTCCAGCTGTTATCCACTCTAGAATAAATGCATAACGTTTCTGGTGTAAGATTTTCGTGAGATACTGCGTTCAAATACTACTTTGCATATGAGAAACACAATAAATCACAAAGTGAGAAAAATTTTCAAATGCATTAGTACAATTTAGCAGTGCCTGCAGTAAGAAAAAAACAGATTACGACCTTGATTTGGAAAGAAATAAATGCTTATTGTCGTTTTTAATTCCCTTTTGATAAATAGCATTCGCAAATACATTTTAGCTTTTGCAATTTATAGCATTTCCGTTAACTTCGTTTCCTCGTAGGAAACAGCATTTGGAAAAAAAAACTGTTAATCGGGTCCTGCTTACCTCTCTTCCACTATGAATCGTAGCATTGCGCAGCATATTACACAAATGACATCACCAATACCTAAATGTCAGTATCTACCATATGAAATTGGCACAAAGATAGATTGCACAAGCAGAGCTACGTCCGCTGTTTTCTTGAGCATGTAAGGTCATACCGTACTCAATTAAGGATACATCCGTCTAAAAAGAACACAACACTTTTGTAAACCCTTGAGGTTTGGTAAAACTCGCAAATGTGAGAGTTCGTGAAAGCTAAAAATCATAGTCCTGTTGTATCTTCTATTCCACAGTCGTTTCAAAACAAGCTAATGAATAAAGTGGAATCTAGATTTTGACCAGATGAATGAACAGTGAATAGAAAGAGCACCATGTACGGAATACCACGCAAGGGGGAGCCAAGAAGCGAAAAATTCGAGGAGCGGCGCGGCCGTGATCGACACCTCCGTGTGTCGCAGTACTTTATGTTCCCCATTTAATTCAGCATTTCCGTACCATTTGGACAGATATGTACGTCTACACTTCTCCGTTGCGCACATTGCCCGCAGCCAGCTATGGAAACTCAAGAACCTATGCATAATCCTCTAACGATCACTATTCTTCGGTCTACTAATGACCATTCCTATTGGCAAAAGAAATGTTATTGTTAAAGGCAGCGTGCACGATAAAAACGCCTTCCTAGTTCTTCATGGACTCTGAAAGAAGAGCTCAAAAATGGGCTGAGGTCCAAGAATTCCGGCTCAGAAGTCATTTCAGGCCAAGAAATTCGCTATGGGGTGCTTTGCACCGGATAGCTTCTTTCGGTGACATTACAGCTTAGACGAGATTTTCGTGTTGCACAACGTCGTAGCAGGAGAACAGACAGCAACTAATAACGATCTACGCTTGTCCGCCGTGTTTAGCTTTTTAATAACTTGTACTGTAAGTGTCGTTCTCGCTTTCGCTGGCTCCGTTTTCCCACTTTGCCCACTCAGACGGGGGCATTTTTTTGAGCGAGGATCACTTTTCCCGCAATTTCACTTTAGCTGTGGCTTGTTGGGCCATAGTGCTCCCCTAAACTGGCAAAAGCGGTATAGCGGTTTTTTTCCGTGAGTGCTGCCTTTAAGGTATAATTTGCCAAAGCTAAAATGCGAAGAAGTCCAAGCGCTCTTCAAGGTTCACGACTGTCCATCGCCATCATTGAACTCCGTAAAGGAAAGCGAAAAAGCTTGAAACCAGAACACAATATAGGAAAACAATGGTGTTGAATGTGTCGACACCGAGTCCTCACCTTTCAGCATCATAATAGGACTACCTTCTTATCTGTTAGCTATAGCTGTTCGGTAGGGTTTTCGCCGAAATCTATGGCTTTTTCTTGTTTCTCTCCCAGCGCCATGGTTTTTCGAAGTATTATATTTCATTGCTATTATTTTATTATTTTATTACTACTATTTTATTAGTTTACTATTTTATGCCACAACTATCAACTGAATTAAGTGTCAAGGTATGTTAGTGAAATAATTTCGATTAAAATATTTGAAATTATCTTGTCACAGGAAGTGAACATACAGGATAAAACTTGAGTCAATGACAACTAGAGGTAAACGGCTACTCTTTCTTAGTAGATTGCCGGTAGTCAACATGTTTCCTTTCAGCCAAATGGAGCATGTAAAAAAGCACAATGTGTTTCATTTTTTAACTTAGATACATTCATCTCACCAAGAGGAACGTGAAGCACTCGCAATTTTTCGTCGATCTTCCATAATCCGCTTTTGAACAATGCTTATCGACGATCATGCCTCGGCGCCTGTTTCTATGTTTGGTCCTTTCTAACAATGTTTCAGCGCAAAGCTTAACTGTTTTCGAGAATAATTTGTGTGCAATGTCTTGTATTGTAATTAATAATTAACATACGAGTGCAGCAGATTAAATACATGTCAGAGGAAAACAGCTAAAACAATGACCATTAATTTACTTAGTTACATCATCCCGATGAGTTAACTAACACATTAGTTCTGAGACGACGCTGACGATAGCAAACATGATACTTGTTACGAATGTGCAAAAACTTAGATTTCGTGGAATAATTTCTTTACTGTTGAAATTGGGAGCCAATCTAACTCTTGGTAACGGTGAATTTAATTGAACTGATTAATTTGGTCAAAGTTTTGCGACCGTTGCTTTTATTGGGGCCTTTTCTGGTTCCAACTTTTGAGCAGATTGCGGCTACAGCAGCAACAACGTAGTGCCATAACATAACCTATCAGTTGAGATAACGTCGCGGTCCTGGTCTTCAACTTATTTGCCCGGTACTGTATAAAACCCCTAGCTTGTTAATCTTAAATAATTCAAAATGAATGATTTAATGCTGTTTTACCTGTTGCAACGAATAGCCTGTAGAACGGAGTCCTAAAGACAGGGTAGATTAGTACAGTAAGCATGACTGCAATATAGACAGCTACGGAGAAGGCTTCAACCAAAGTGAGATATACGTTGAACATGGCTGGAATTCTTTCTTCAGCTAATCATATTTCAAGCAGAGCGTGCGAGACATAATGGTGTGAGCAGGTAAGGGCCGGCGTTGCTGTCATTGGGTAGGTCCGCCCACTTTGGGAGTGGCTAAACAATAACTGTGGCACCAGCCCGTGCCTGCTCGCGATATTATGTGGAGCACCCTTGAGCAAAAGGGAAATGCAAAAAGAACATCAGTATAATGAAAAGAAAACGATAATGAGGGTAGTAAGTCAACAGTCAAAATTTTTTATGTTACCGCGTGAATCGGCTTTAGATCTGGAATGTTCATGAAACGATCAACAGCATCAATATGTCACGGCGCTTGCATGGTGCACAAATGTTGCAGAATATGTATACCAGCGTGCTTTGTTCTGCCCTATAAATAGTAAAGTTGAGACCGCAGTTTAGATTTTTGACTAATCTCAGAATATCTTTATCACCATAGCTCTTGTAAACACACCCCTCTTTG
>KN550335.1:19428-29997 GCA_000797555.1 Oesophagostomum dentatum | reverse complement strand
AGTCCTTTTTAGGATGCCTTCTGTGACTGTCATATATACAGATGCGATCAAATATCATGTCCACGGTAGTGCTGTTTGCCTAGTGACAGGTGCAGGGTGGCGCACAAGGTTGTCCCAAAAATTTTCGCTATTCTTCTGCGAAGACCTAAGAATAGGTAAAAAGAACAATTAAACATGGCAAACCTCGGACGCTTTGACTGCCCCAATAAAAGCGACGAAAATCACATGGAATAGACTAGACATCACCGCATAAGGGTCTGAAAAAGAATAACTATATGGAATATGAAATCTTCATGGAACATACGCATACATCCTACGGAAAACGAAATGCACACACCGAAAAAGTACGAAACAACTGGGATTCATAGCTCGAAAAAGGAAAACCTAAGAAAAACAGAAAGTGCAGTTTATTCATGTCGCTCCAATACAACAAACTTTCAACTGGCCCTATGATTGCATGAGAACCCTTCCCCTTCCCCCTCCGGTGGCATATAATTGACTGAATGCTTATAGATCTTAAACGCTGAAAGTTAATCAGTGAACTGAGCTTGCATCTATGAACATTTCGAACTATAATACTGTCAGTTTAAAAAAACGAAAATCCTCGAAAATCTACTAGGGGTGAGGGCGTCTTGCCATAATGAAGCAAGTTAGATCAGAGAATAGAAAAATCGCAGCTTGGCTTGGATTCTGTTATAGATCTGCGCATGGTTTACCACAGGAAACGGCCATATTTTACAATGTTTTTGCTCCATATGTCTAGTAGGCTAACTTAATAACCATGCTCAGAAATAGGAGTCTTTGAGATTTCATCCTCAATTTGTGTGAGAATCCTCTTTTTAGTTAAAATAAAAGCTATGTGAATCATTTTCTTTCCAAAAAGTAGTACCATCTGAAAGAATGCGGTTTTTCCGAAGATATGTAATGCTTCGGTGAGCGCTGACGAAGGATTCCAATGCTAGGTAAGACGTAACTTCCCTTTTCTCTGACACAGCGTGCTTAACTTTCACAAAACGTTCCCCCACCCCCTGCCCAACGCTTACAGAAGGTGGAGTTATTCAATCAGTTCATGAAGTATTCCTAGAGCTTTGCAACTTGGAAAATTTCAGCAGTTATCTATGAAATTAGAATTAATTAGAATCAAACTCGGCATTAGCTGCGCTAGGGAACGGACGGAACGGCCGCAACCGAACTTGCGCTCGTTCTTTTCTTGACAGTCCACTCGAGCCTTAGCACCGAGGACGTAAAATTTTAAAATTTTAAATCAAAGGTTATGTCAGATTAATTGCCGCGGTTCTTATAGCACTGGGGGATTTTTCTTTGTGTTTAAGTTTGCTAAACGACAGATGTGAAGCTTTTTCCGCTTAGATGAAAATTGGGGGAATGAGTCTTGCGATTTGATTCTTACGATTTTTTGTGTGAATCAAGAAAATATCACCCAATAGTTCACCCTTCCATCTGGCTATTATAGTCCTAGGGTTTGTTCCTTAGAGAGCAGCCGCTTATAATGCAGTTACCCCTAAATTACCACAAAGTCGGATAGCCTAACTCTAATTGCAATTCTAGAGAGGAGAAATGTGGTCTCACGAAAGTAAGAAGAGCTGTAGCTAACAGCTGCAAAAGGTTTAGATCAGTTTTTTCCTGTTTAAACTTACAGTAATAAATTATTGAAGATTACTAGGCTTTTTTAAAAGGAACACAAACAAAGCAGTGCGATAAAAATCAGTGCATGAAAATTTATGGACATGCTACTTCGATGGCCTGAAGTTGACTCGCCTTTTTAGATGAACAACAAAGATAAGAACGCTACGTTCAAAATTTTGATGGGTTGAAAATTTCGGCAAAAACGATGCCATAAAGAGAGCAAACTGCAAAATTAGTTCCTTGGTTCCTTCTAAATGAATCCTGCTGAAAATTTTGAAAATTAAAGAAAGGAAACGTATAATCTAGAGTCCGGAGGAAAAACTGCAACATTGCAGCAACTTTTTTCAAGTTTTCCAAATGGAATTCGGAAAAAGAGGTTATGAAAGAAGCAGTGAAATTTCTATTGTGACGAATTCTGTCCGTCTTCATTTGAAGTTCGAAAGTGAAGAATATGCTTTGAAATGAAGTAGTCTTTGATATCAGAAGATGAGAACACCTCCAAAACAAGCTATATACAGCAAGAAATCACCGATATTCTATAGTAATACTGATAAGTGCCAAGGTAATGAAGGAAAATTCAAAACAAGGGTTGAAGGTAGCTATAAATTACAAATTTTTACCAAGATATAACCCGAAAACCCGAAACTGCTTCTTAAATCAGCTGACAGTTGCTGTCATCGAAGTAGAACAAGTAAAACAATGAATAATAAGGAACGCTAATGTTCTTAAAAGGTGAAAGAAACTGGTTTCCGAACACTTTGTTTCCTAAGTTGACTAATGCTGTTCCTTTTAGAGCGCATAATAAGGGAAGAACGCGCGCGTTTGGCAGAAAAAACGACTTGCGAGGGCGGAAGAGGTCATATGAAAAGAAAGTGGAAGAAAATCTGAGTTTCAATCCTTGGCAGACCTTTCTTAATAGAATTTTTCCCATAAAATGCAAAAGGCAGCAAAAAACAGCGAGAAATATTGGGTTAGCGACTAAGTTCCTGCCGTTTTTTTTTTTAAATTTAAAAGGATTACTTTGGGGTGAAAATTCATCAATCCAATACATAGGCGGAGCGAAGGTAAGCTCTGGAAAACAGCAGCTGAGAATGCGAAGATCCGCAAATGGGAAAACTTGATACTTTCGAGATTTAGAAGGGAAATTCCGCTACGCGGCCATTTTATCCTACTACCTACAAAGCTTCCATAGAGTGGGCCCTTCAATAAGGTTTTAAATAAACAAACAAGCTCACATAAAGCGTACGTGAAAACGCAACTTTTAAGGATGACATTAAAAAATCTAACAAAAAGTTCGAAATGGCAAAAGAACGGAAAATGAGAAGCTGAGTTTTACACTTATAAAGTTGACAGTGAGAGGTTCAAAAAAAAACAAAGAAAAGCATGGGTTTTCAGAAGGGAGAGAAAGAACTGTGCTTAAAAATTGAAATCTCAGAGGAGGCCTGGGAATTCTAGCGAAAAAAAACCTTTCAGAACACCATCCGCGACTCAGTACCTAGGTAAACAGAATTTCCCGGATTTCACGGAAAAGGATTAATAGAGACTGACGCTGTGCCGAAACACATCCATCCAAAATGTATAGAAAATCCAATAACCAGAATCTATTGCAGCGTTGCGACTGAGGAAAAAACAAAAGCAGGTGAATCGTCGATGATTCAGATGGCGACTTTCGACATGTAATTATAAAATTACGAAATTGGAATGAAAGGTGCGAGAAAATTAAGTGGTTTCAATCCCAACGAACTAAGTTTTCTGACTAACAAAAATGCAGAATACAGCACTTACTCGGATCTCTAGAGAGAACATGAGTTGATGAAACAGCTGTCACTAATGGAACTACGGAAAAGTCGCAGTCAGACACAATCGACAATAAATTTTTCAAAGCCAAAAAGGTTTTTGCGTGAAAGAGAAGAGCTCCAGCATCAAAACCTTATTTAGAAAGGCAGTTCTCAAGAAATTTAGGTATGATTCATAGCCAGGTCTGCAACTGCTACCTTACGCAGCCATTTTCCTCGTACAGCTGCTAATTATGCTGTCGCGCGAACGATTCCAGCCAACTATTCAGTTTTTTGTTAGGTCGTTAAAGAAGCACATAGGATTTCGCAGCGGTTCGCCGAAAATTTAGAATGCGGTATATGAGCCTTCATTTAACTGTTTGAAAATCAGATTAAGGGTAATGATATGCGCGAAAAAATGCACTAAAGAACTTCGGATAGACTCATAGACCTGGTGTTTTCCATAGCTAGATGAAACATAAGCTTAAGATCTGAAGAAACACATCAACCAAAAGAAAGAGTTTGAGAAGCTTACGGTTTTAAGAAGCTTCAACAAAAACAGCAAAGTTCTGCAGAGCCTCCTAGCAGAACAGTGGATGTGAGGTGCTTTTTGCTTCAAAACACCGGATATTATTTCAACGAAAAAAATGTAGACCCGACAGTCCGACTATGGGAACATAATGCGATAATATTATGCCGAACGTGAGGGTGACAATAAATGTTGATGCAAACTTTCACATTCTCTCCCCTCTACTCCCCATCCCCCCCCCTCCCGCAGAGCAGCTAATAGTGAGAAAAAAGTGTCCTAATAAATTTTGAAGACCACAACAGCATATGATTCAGTGAATTTTTCATAGTCCGCATCTGTTCCCAATTGCAATGATGCAAGACAGGCTTGTAGACTTCTTTTAGAATAAAAAAGAGAGGAAGCGACAAAAGCTTTAAGAATTATTATAGTTAAAAATATTTTTTAAAATACCAAATTAGGATAAAACCGATTTTGAAACACTGCACAAAATTACAAAAATCACTTCCTACTTTGGATTTTTCTCACCATAAAAGTTTTTTTTTTAAATGGCGACATTTTAGGAGGGTGGAGGAATGACGGAAAAATAGCTGAGCTAAATATTCTGATTTCGGAATCTTTCTTGGATGTCTGTTTCAAATAGTCGACAAACACGTTCATTTGAGATTTTTGCAGTTTAAAAAGCAGGATAAAGTTCTTTTAAAATTCTACATCATTCATACAAGGCAGTATTTTACGAGTTCTACAGCCAAAGATAGAAATTTTGAGAAAATTCTAATGGAACGTGAAGTTTTATTCAGAAATCTGTTCCGGAATTTCTACCTAACAAACTCTAGCTAAATCCCTACCCAAGCACACAGAAACTGAAGAACGCTTAGCGTATGTTTATCCTACGAATCAAAAATATAAGTGGCTCCACTTGATCGAGAATAGAGGAGCACGCGGTTTCTTTATTAGCTGCACTTTGCTGAAATAACTCAGCCTACCGGTTATTTCATTGAAAGATGACTCGACAGAAAACAAAAACAAATAGACCTAAACAGACTGGAACGGGAGGAAAAATGCGCCAGGGAAGAAGTTCATGGCTTTTTCCTGGAATGGCTGAGGTTATCGGAATGTAGGGTAACATGAATACCTCCTGCTGAAGTGTTATTCAATGGGCCACCTCGTCGAGTTGTCCTCAGAAGGGTCTGAATGATCGATTCGATGAGGGCGATCTTCTCCCGCAAGGATTATTTATGGGTATTATGCTGTAATACTACCCCGTCAATGGCACGATTTACGCTAACTAGTTTACCGCAGTTTTTTGCGGAGAAATTTTGTGAAAAAGTGAGTGGAAGTGGAACTGTATGTATTATGTACGAAAGACCGCACAAGATTAATGTTTTCCCAGATTTTGTAGCATTTTTGTCCAAAATGTTTGCTGCAGATTTTGTTTTCGCGCTCAGTCGCCTTCCTATCGCCTTATGTGATGGGAGGTGATGAGAGTGTAATGTGATATATGGAAAAACCAGTCCTCTAGGCAGTAACTTCGCTGCAAAACGAGTTACTAGGAATGTTTACGTCAGTATAACGACGGAAGCACTAATTGTTACAAATCTTATTACGGAGTGAAGTGATTTAGTGGATTACGTGAGTGAAGGCTTTTTAACAAGTCATGCTGCGCCCTGATCATGAAATAATTTCCGAGGTATTACTGCTGATATTACGATAGAAGAGTTCGAAATTACCTTATATTTTTACCCTGAAATATTTTATTACTTGTTAGATTTCATGTGCTGCCGAGGGGCTCTAATATATGACCATCTTCTGGAGACAATTAGATATCATGTTTCTAATGATACCGCATGATTTCGGGGTACGACCTCGCGAAGCATGAAAGACTTTAAATCTCGCCTAACACACACTGCAATTCGACACAATGCTTTCGAAAAACTTTAAAATCACTAATTTTCCAAGGAGGAGGTTAGTAAACTTCTGCACTCCATTACATATTTACATGAACTCTCCTTCACGATACTTTGAATGACGATCAAGCTATCCCACGGTTCTGCGATCGCGCAGCTGGGATAAACATTAAGTCGGTATGAACTCTTTTGCTTTACAAACGAAGGCTTGGCCCTCATAAGTTGCCACTCCGTCCAGGTCTTGCTCATCATACATTCCTTACCTACGACCACGAATACCATGGTTGAGTACTACATATGGCCGACAAAAGATAATGCAGAAAAGAGTAAATAAAATGATATAGATTGGGGAAAGGGAAGTAGGTAAAAGGATCGAAAGGGCTCTGGCGTCTTTAATTTGTCTCCTTCAGCCTTTTGGATTTTTTTCGTAGGCGACGAGACGTTTGGGAGGATAGATCCAAAATGTTCTCGCTTTCCAGACTCTGATGAAAACGACTTTGCCGAAGCATTAGCTTAGTGAAGTTGTAAATTGTATTTAATCTTGGTTCCGGCTTAGCACACTCAAAAGAATCGTTCTTACGCCAAGATTTATCTAAAGTCGAACTTGGAAAATACAGCGGAATGTCCCAGCTGACTACTTTCGACTCGTGAAAGAGGTCCTGTCATTGAGGCAGAAGATCGTAGCCATAAGGCAGACGACTCCCTTTCTATGCCGCTGTCTGGACCATCAACTCATTCTAAACTTCACTGGGAAAAAACGCTTATACGAGATGTGCGGTCTTCCCTAGGAAGAGCTCGCAGATAAATCAAATCGAACTGTGCATTCTGAAGACAGCAATGAAGTCAGAACGAGGCAAATTGTATTCTTTAATAAAGAAATGTACGTCTAAAGATTGTGCTGTGAACGGTTCTTGCCACCCATATTTGAAAGAGTATCGTGAGTCAGTCAAAGGAATGAAAGCAGTTAGGGCTTAGTATTGTTCATTATGAGTTAAGATTTAATAGTAGTATAATTTGGCATTGCTAAGAAATACCAAATAGGTAATGGACCATTTATACATAGTTTCATAATAAAGTATCTTTAATATCTGATGTATGAGGATTTGTAGCAATAGTTGTCTTGAACCACCAAACCTTATTTGGATAGTGATGCAATCCGAAACAAGTGTTTACAGTTACAGAGCAAAGGATTCAACCCTATACATATTCCCCAACATTCAGCGAAAGGAGAGGAAGCGCAAAAGTTTGTCTTGTTTGCTTAGCTACTTGAATCTCTTTTGATCTCATGGTCAGCACGAAAAGTGCCACTTTGTGAGCATGAATTAAAAAAGCGCTTTCTCGATGTCCGCATGTGTATCGTCGATTTCCTCGACATTGCAATTGGAAAGACTGTGCATAAAACAGCTACACAAAATCATATGTCCATTTATGGCAATTTGAGAGACCTAATCAGCTGTTTTCAATCAGAAAATTTTGCGTAGATTTCCAGGTCATTTCTGCGTCAAGAAATTAAACGGATTAAAAATATCACCTGAAACAGTATGTGAAGGGAAAAATCACAGCAACTATGGAAGGCATCTACATCGGGAAGAAAATCAACCACATACTATGATTGTCGATCATGGATCGACCTGGCCACCTGTCAAACATATGCCTGAGGTATCTTCGTTTTTTGAAATGGCACGTGTCCAATTGCGATGCGTGGGAAGTCGACGATATCTACGACAGGAGCCACCACCGCTTTCATGCGAGAAGTGCAACGGGAAATTCTTTTTAGCAATTCTGGGCATTTTGAAAGTTCGCTACCACACGGAAAAGAACTATACTAACGCGAAAGTGCAAAAATAAAGTTCAAAAATCTCGAACCGACTAATACTTTAGACCTTTAGAGTTTCTATTGTTAGGCCTAACAAGGTTGGCATGAGGTATGTTCTTCACGAAAATCTTCACTACGTGACAATTGCTCACTTACGGGAGAACTGACCTATAACAACTCGAAGAACTTTCTTTCGTCCCATCAAAAACTAGAATGGAAAAATATTTGCTGCAATAATCAGATTCGCTAGACACCTAACTCTTTTCTAATTCAGCATTAATTTTGAATGTTCGGAGACTGCATTACAGCGCAAATGGAAAGTGTTTCAATTTGTTCACAATTTTGAGAAAATCTACAATTAAAAACTACAGCAATAGCAGGAAAAAACCTAGTAATTTTTTAATTAGTAAGATTCGTCACAAGGGTGAAGCGCATTTTATGACTAAAGAGCTGTTCTTCGCGGAAACGATGTCATAACCTTTTGATCTACTCTCCAAGAATTTCCAGTCAATTAATCTACCTGTAGTGAAGACGAAATACACAATAGGAGAAAACTTCAACAAGTTGTGCATACGACTTGAAACAGCTGTTAAAATAATGAGCTCTGTGAAGGCGTTACCACTAAAGGTAATACTAAGCGTTAACTCGTATGCATATGGATGTAGGTGAGGATGAGAAGACAAAAGGATATAATTTCAGAGCGTCCCAGTTGAAATATCTCAAAAGCCAACAAAAAGTTTTAGTTTTTGAGTTTTCGCTGGAAATGGGTAGCTGCTGGTGCAAGTTTTAGAAGAATATGAACAGCTTTCTGGATCACTGGCACTGATATGTGTTCAGAGGTCTCGCAAGATTTTTTAGAGACGGAGAGAGCGAAATCAGACGAATGGTCACAAGCAAGGAGCAAGCAGAGCATATAGAAAATTCCCCAGCAGCAAATGGAACAATGTTCAAAAACACTATTAATCGCCCATAATTACCACACCTCAATCTGTGCCAAATCCACATCCAAATAGGCGAACAGCGTGCGCGCGCGACCGCACTGCGATGAACTCCGAGTGATCCAAATAGGGGTGGCGATGGAGAACATGACATTGACGAATGGGGGCACGTGGGAACGAGCCCCGACAGACTCGATCACCTGGGCGACTGCACTCGAAAAACAGCTATTTCGGATATGCCGTACTCGCCGACGCTGAAGTGCCTCTTGCCGCTGGCCCTAATGCGATTTCAGCAAGTGTGCGCCACCGCTTTTTGTTTGTTTTGGCTGCGATCCATTGCCTATTCTGGCGCTGGAACCTGCTGTTGTGACACCTGGTTACGAAGGACTGTTTCATAGAGCAGCAGTGTGGGTATAGGCTGAGCAAATTCATTCCGGAGTGCTCAAAAATCGCTGCAACCTTCGTTTTTCGTGGGTTTTGAAAAAATTTGCAAACTTGTCCGGTTCTCTGAATCTTACGAGAGTCGAGTAGCAATCAGAACGTGAGATGTACATTATGTACATTACTGCTGGTAATATAAGTAGACAAGAAAAAGAATTATGGCGTAAAGACGACTTCCGTAGAATAAACCAACGACAACAAAGACATTCTAGATTTTACTACTGTCCACGCAATTTTTGCAGGAAAAAAATCACCAGGACTGACGCCGAAAGGTTATCGGATAGATACCCAATAGTGGCCAAGAAATAAAAGTGAAAGAAACTTCTTGTTACTCCTGTGAAACGCCCTCAAAAGATAGCTCAAACCAGGGAATCCTCCCAGGTTGGACAGGGTATGGCGACTAGCTCAGTTATTATCCTATAATAAAACCTGTCATGGTCTTTATTCGTGAATCATCTGTCAAAGCTCCTCCCCAAAAGAATGGAATCAAAGGTGACCAGACTTGTCTGAAGGAGGTCAAGAGCTTTAAGTTGGCCTAAATACTAGCACCATTCTACGTCACACTTACCTTACCTTTTAACTCTCGGCCAGTGCATCAGCGGTCGCATTGAACCCAATATTCAATAAAAAGTAGTTTTCTACAACGTGCAAACACTCTTTCGTTTCCGTTCTCTTTTCAGTGCATTTATTTTACCAGAACTTGGCAGCTTACCCAGACACTGTACAGCTGGCAGCTTACCCAGACGTAGGCTTTCAAGTTCATTCGGGTGTAGGCACTTACTGAATTCCTATTTAGGCCCCTTACGTCCCTTAGGCCTCTTTTAAACGAGCGTGGTCCGACAGACGATTCGTGGACAAAGCCCATGACAAAAGATGTTCCACTAAAGATGTCTAACTATAAAAGAGACAGTTTATCTTTGATCTGGACGACGGTATAGAAAAATCGTATTGTGCATTATATTAAAACTACGAAGAAAATAAGTTGTTTTCCTTGTTTCACCTATTGCTATTTACATTGAGATTGGATATGAACGAAAATTCACTTGCAGAAATGCTTGTGCTCACGCTGTATGCTCTCGTCTGCACTTAGACATGCATATGTATAATATTTCTGCTATCCATGAATTTGTGCAATTTTCTAGGCCTTAAAAATTGCGCGCAGTTTCTGTTCAGTGTATTCTACAGGAATTTTAGGGGCTTATTTTATATACGCCACTTGTTTTGGAAAGCAGATTGTTATTTATGTTTTCCGTCATTTTTTTCAGTTGAATGAGCATGACCTTCACTGCAGAGGCTGGCGTAAGCGTAATGAAGCGTCGAAGAATGGGTCCAGGTTAACAAACTGCGACAATGTTCCAGTCAGAGTGCTTGAACCAATGCGACTATACCAGAAGTCAAAACCCACAAGTAAAGAATGAGAGGTAATATCTAAAGAAGAAAAAATTACCATCACATAAAAGGGCTTAAGGCGAATTAGCCGTTTCCGTCCCTGACTCTTCTAAGCGAAAAAGAATTTTTTGCG
>KN550333.1:16815-32291 GCA_000797555.1 Oesophagostomum dentatum | reverse complement strand
ATTTGGCACACAGTTGGCCCGCTGACTGTCTCACAGTTCTGCAACGTCTGAATGTTTTGGCGCACATGTACGCCAAGTTACACGCCGTAGAATGACGCTAAATTTCGCCGCGAATTCCTTGAAAGCATATATTTTCTTCTGAAAGAAGCCTTCAGCCATAAATCTCTATCATAGATGGAGAAGACATCCTTCTACGCATCGTCAACGTTTTGGAGCTACGACGCATATCTGCGCCAAGTTCCGAGGCGTCAAACAGCAGTAACTATCTATAGAAGGGGGCACTGGCCAGAAATTATCGTATATCTGCTGTCAAGAAAACTTTGAGAGGCAAAACTAGTGTCGCGAGTGGGTAAGAGCGCCGCCATACATCTCCAATGTATCCACATTGGAGCGCATGTTTGCGCGGAGTTTTGCGGCGTTCGACGATCAGGAAAAGGCGTTGGAATCGAAGAAGCGTACACTCTTTCGGAAACGCCGATCGACGAAACTAGTGCAGTATGTGGGTCACTGGCTGTGGGAGATGTATTCGAAGTCTATAAGCTGCAGCACATATATGCGCCAGATTACACGACGTTGAAGTCGTCGGCGACGAATGGAGGCGATTAAAGAGATGGCGACCATAAGATCTCTTCTAGGCAAAAAGCGCTGTCAGCAAGTTTTACACCGATGAGGAAGACTCAAATGTGGTTCCTTCATCAGTGTGCAGGAGGTCGGGACCGATGTGCAGGAGGTCGGGGCAAATGTGCATGAGGTCGAGGTAATTCTGCAGGAGGTGGGAAACAATGTGCAGGAGGTTAGCGCAGATGTGCAGGAGGTGGGACCGATCTGCAGGAGGTCGGGACCGATGTGCAGGAGGTCGGGACCGATGTGCAGGCGGTTAGGACCGATGTGCAGGAGGTTGGGACGGGCGTGCAGGAGGTCGGGACCGATGTGGAGGAGGTCGGGACCGATGTGGAGGAGGTCAGAACCGATGTGCAGGAGCACGGGACCAATGTGCAGGAGGTCGAGACCGATGTGCAGGAGGTCGGAACCGAAGTGCAGGAGGTCGGAACCGAAGTGCAGACGGTCGAGGCTGATGTGCAGGAGGTCGGGGCAAATGTGCACGAGGTTGAGGCAAATCTGCAGAGAGTCGGAACCAATCTGCAGGAGGTCAGCGCAGATGTGCAGGACGTCGGGATCGATGTGCAGGAGGTTGGTAGGGGCGGTCAGAAAATCGGTGGAGCTTTGATACCGTACATAATATACGACACCTAATTAAAAGTAGATTCAAAACACTGATCGGCCGACTGATTATCGAACAATAGCCAATTAATTCGATGTTACGACTGCGCTGGGATGAGGCAACATGTACACATGTTGGAAAGAAATGGTGCGAGCGAAGCGAGCATTCCAGCAAGTCTGGAAGTCCGGCGGAGCCTGACGGAAAGACTTGTATATAAAGTCTCTTTGGCGGTAGCGGATGCGTACGCCGAGAAACTTGGCTTAAAATAACGTACCTGCTACAATTTCAGAAAAGTTAAGGCTTTTTAAAAGTTTTTTTCTTGGACAAATCTACAACACCAAGTTTTGTACCATAAGTGAGAGGGCTTCATAACGATATGAATTACATACTGGTGGATCTAAATTGAAGAATTATACTTCTTCACTGGCGTCGAGCTTCTTACGAACTCACCCTCGTTCTTGTTTCCCTCGCCTTTTCTCAAACAAGGGTTTTTTCCTCAAAGCTTTACAAGGAAAAGAGATGTATAGTGAAACTGACTTCTTTAAATCAGCAAAATTTAATGATAGTTTGCCGAGGAGAATACTGTAGTCGTCGAGAATTCTTCAGATCTGTGCCAACAAACAGCTGATATATGCATGCATATTAATACTGACCTTCTTTACTCATTTTACCGAAACATTTGCCAATTTTATAAGGTCTCTCTTGTTTTGAAGACCAATACATCTATTCGATGCCAACATATATAACTTGGAGATGCGAACAACATAGCCTGCTCTAGTCGTAGGAAACATCAAAGCTTTAGGCATTCTCCTATTCTTCTCCATACGCGCCAACTCATTGCATCTCCGAAAGCTGGTAAAATAGGGAACTAGAAATATGGGGAAAAATCCTGCAATTTTACTTAACATTTTCCATATCGTTTTGAAGAGCGAAAGTTTTGGGCTTTTTAAGTGATAAGTGATTCTTGAAATAGAAGAAAAACAATAAATTATATTAGAGACAGTTGAATAGATGCCAAGACAATGTTCATAGTCATTAGTTTGTAAAACTTTCACTCTACATTGACTTATTGTGAAGATAGTGAAAATATGCTTTTAAGGCTGCACTCAAAGCTGAAGGCAACCGAGAGCGTGGATGTATATTACGCTTGGAAGCAATGGTCATAAGCAGAATTCAGCAGTGAAAAGCTTTAGAGCGTAGTAGTTATTCACACCGATTTAGATTCTTCGACGCCTGACTGGAAAGCCACACGTTCCCCAACTTTTACAAAGTGGCAAAAAGGAGACATACTCGTACATAGTGATGACTTTACTCGGGGAGAGTTTAGACAGTATCCTCAGGTTAGTCAAGCAGATGCGAATTTCTAGAAGACATTTTCTTCCAACATTTTTTTTACAAGCTGCTGCTATGAACTCATCGAAGATGCGAGTGACACTCTAATGTCTATACGAAACTCTTCCACACAGGTGCTCGTCCGATACACGTCACGTCAGGGGAATCAAGGAAGATTTCAAGGAATACACATTAGAAATTTTCACATCACCCCCCCCCCCTTGCGTTGCAGACACATCAGGATGGCACATGTGCATCAATACAGGACATTCAAGTAGGGCCTGCTCTGTAACCTTACCATAGTAGGAGTCTCGAAAAACTGTTCATTTCGGAGAAAGAGCCTTATCAATTATGAAATCCCCGCTAATAAGAGCTACGACACGTAAAGGTACATAGCCAAGAAACCGCCAAGAAATCAATGTTAGATTAACCTTCTTGCAGGAACAAACATGTCTTTGAGGATCAAGAGAAAATATGGGTAAAGCTGCAACCCCATTACCTTTGTTCAGAGCCTTGCTTCGAATTCTGTTCCTTGTTGCATTGTAGCTTTTATTAGCAGTGATTTGATTTTTGATAAGACTTTCTCAAAAATGAATAGGTTTTGGAGGTTTCTACTACGGTTATAGGTTACGGTAAGGTTATAGAGCAGGTCCTCATTGATAGTCCTACTAGAAAAACGTACCAACCAAATTTTGGTGGTACACTGCCTTTAAGCCGTACATGAGAATAACGTTTTGCAACATATTGCCTGTTATTTGTGACTAGCGGATCCGCACCGCTGCGCGGTCCTTCTCCGCTAGTTTTAATGGCTTCGCCGTTCTGTTCCACCTCTCCTGTTTCTATGTTCCTCCACTCATGGTATGGGATGGGTTACACACGCCGAACGGATCAAATTTCGGACGGCCCATACGCCGGACAGCGCGCACGCTGACAACGCCACAGTGAACGGACCGTCAATACGCTTGACCGCCCCCGCAAGCACCGGTGTGGTCCCATCCTATGCGCTTTCATATACACGACGGTGATCATTCTATTCTTACTTGGTTGTAAGCAACTTTTATATGCCTGACACGTTAACCCTAAAGTTTGAAAGAAAGTAAAAATCTGCAAATTTTTTAGCGGTAACTCACGATGCTGAACACGATAGTTGGATCAGATTATCATTAAGGAGGATGGGTCGACCTCCCCCCTTTCCCTTTACTTCCCTTCCACGAACATCATTCATTTCTCAGTTGCAAACTGAACCATACATCGAGTGAATAGTTTCCCTCGATCATTGATGGTATGAGAAAACAACGTAAATGATAAAGAAAAGCTACAAATAGTTTCGCTTAAATCTGATATAGCCAGTAGACCATTAGCTCGTTATCCTACACCAGTCGGTTCGTCCGGCTTCGCCGGACATCCAGACTTGCTGGAGTGCTCGCTTCGCTCGCTCGCGCTATGTGATTTCTCACTGGCACATGCATACTACGCCACATCAACTGAGTCGCTGAATTATTTGTCTGTTGATTATCGGTTCGTCTGTTGTATGTCTGACTAACAACTGACCAATAAATCGATAATTTGACGGTTAGCGTGCGGAGGAGCAGTATGTCGAATCGAATTCCTTGTAAATTCTTTCGTTTTGCTATCGGCTGATGCATTATAGGCGTCTACTGGCCCTTGTCCATTAATGCTAACGGCCTATTACGCATTGTCAGCGACCTCCTGCTCGTCGGCCCCGACTTCCTGCACATCTTCCGAGTTCCTGCACACCGGTTCCAACCTACTCCACACTGGTCTCGATCTCCTACCATTCGTCCCCACCTCCCGCGCGCCGGGTCCGAACCGCTCCACATCAGTCCCGACCTTTCTCACATCGATCCCACCTCCTCCACATTGGTTCCGAACTCTTGCGCATCGGTCCCGACATCCTAAACACTGATGTAAGAACCACTTTTAAATCCTGCTCATCGATACAAAGCTCCCTAATGGCGCCCTCCACCCCTGCATAGAATATATCTGATATCGCCACTATCGCGATCGCTTAAAAACGCTGCCGTCGCCTACGACTCGAACTTTAAATTCCTCAGTATTCAACGCCATGTAATCTGGCGTGTATATGCGCTGCAGAATAGAGATGTCGAATATATCTTCCAGTATTTGAGACATCCACGACAAAGACTTCGGATGCGTATGTTTCTCCAGAAATAAATCTGTGCTTTTCAAAATCTCAAACTGCCCCAAAATCCAGTCTCGGTGACGTTTGATGCCACACAACTTAGCGTGTACATACATGCACTACACTATGCAGAGTTCGTACTTTCTCCTGGCAGCCCAGGAGACACCCATGACACAAATTTCACTGCTCTAGCGTTCCTCTCTTTCCCTCCCTCCTTTCGTTCCGCCAACATCATTCTTCCCTCAGCTGCAAACTAAACCATACCGCGAATGAGTAGTGGCATTCGGTCATTGATACTGGGGAAAAACAACGTAAAGGATAAGGAAAACCTATAAATAATTTCGTTTAAATCTGACATACAACGGACCGAGTAAACGTAGACAATGTGTATATCGATCGACAGCATACTGAGAGCTGATTCAGAAAAAACACTCGATGTTGGTCCGTCGATCGATAATCGACCAATGAATCGATAATATGCCGATTTCATAGTGGTGAAGTAATACGTATACGGACCGACGCATAATCGAAAGCTGATTCTGAAACATCACCCGGCGTCGGTCCATCGATCGGTAATCCTGTACAATAAAAGGCTTATGCGTCCGTGTGTCTGCGCGCGCCCGTCCATATGTCCATCTTGAAGATAGGTAGTGACTGGCCAGTCAGTGCTCCTAGTATCGATAAGGGATCGTGTAGGCATAGGCGACGCATGTGCATATTGATCGATAGCTCATTGGAAGCTAGTTCGGAAAATCGATACGCCATTTCGATAACCGAGGACAGGCGATCGATAAATCGACAATGTGTCGACTTCATAGTGATGGGACACTATGTGCATGGATCGGTACATAGCCGAAAGCTGATTCAGAAAAATGACTCGATTTTAGTCCATCAACCAATAATCGATCAACAGGTCGATAATGTACCAAATTCACAGTGATGAAGCAATTTGTGCGTGGATTGATATGCATTCGAAGGCCGATTCAGAAATCAATCGGCTGTTGATCCACCGATCCATAACCGGCCAATAAATAGACAATTTACCCATCTCACAGCGCTCCAACAATATGCACAGGGAACGGTACAGAATCAAAAACCGATCCAGAAAATCAGACGATTATCGGCCGGCCCGTCGATCAATAATCGATCAAAAAATCACTAACTTCCAGATGCACAGAGGTGGCGTGATGTGTATATGGACTGGCAAATAGCCAAGGTTGATTCAGAAAACCGATCGCCGAAAGCTAATTGCGCGCCGGATTAGGAGCCGCGAAGCGGCTCACGGGTCGACTTGTTATAAACAATGATAACGTGCTGTCACGAATTATTTGCTTCTCTGCTGTGAGTTTTCCCTCGCAGCTTGCCTATTGCACGGAATAACTTAAAACCAGCGGATCCGTACGACGGCGCCGCGCCGCCTGGACTGTCCACACGCTTGACAGCGCGTGCACACTCCGGAGGGGGTGGCCCCATTAAAATGAACTCTACCGATGCTTGGCAGCCTTTATATATACGAAGGTGATATAATTTCAATCCTGTTTTAATCCTGTTTCACTTGTAGAGCTCTTCACGTTCGACGCATAAGGAAATGCAGAAGTGGCCCGGAATAGGCCCCAGTGATGGAAAAGCTAAAATTTTATTAATATATTAGAAGATGATGTGTACCTTTGTGGTTTATTGAACACGTCTTCAACTCTTCGAGGTTGCTCAGATACAAACTCTAAGAGATGAGGATGAATGAGGCTTCAGTGCTACTTCGATAGGGACGTGCTTCATGATAGTGGAAGGATTTTTTTGTTGTGAAAGAGCTTCTCAATCGACCACTTTCTGCTCTGTAGGGTCGAGGAAGTCGAGGAATGCTACACTAAACAGTGCGAAAGTAGATTCATTTTTAGTAACGGTAAGTTTCTTGTAATCATGATCAGTTTTACCCGTAAACGACACATGTTTTTTGCTTGCTCGGACAATTCCCGGGGCCAGTAGCGGTCCATCAACTGCCCATCAACTCCTTGCGCGAGGGGTGGTCTATCGGAGTCCAGAATTCTGAGCGCAGATAGACCGGTACAAAGGTGCATTGCTCGCCCTTTCATCCGCAAGTAAGCCGATGGGGGACCGATAACAGTGCGTTCCTAGGCCACAAAGCAAGGACAGTTTGGCCTCAAATGTTTAGAAGTATTCACACTGGATCCTAGGTATTTCCCTAGGACAACACTGCGTTTGTTCAAGACGCAGCGTTATTCTAAGGAATGTGGTATACAGGAACGATACATGCGTGAATCAACTAACTTTATTGTAACAGTCAAATGTATCCGTGTTCAACAGATGCTCCATTTCTCGTAGTGATAACATGGCTAAAGTAATAAGAGGGCCTTCCTCCGAGATTGTCCACGGGTGTTTTGCTTTCAGCAGGAATTGTCACTCAGTGAATCTTCGTTAAAAAATTTTAGCAGTATCTCACTGTATTGAAAGCAAAATTTTACTTAAGTGGTAAATGAAGGCACAGCCCTTTCCTGAAAATTGAGTTCTCTCTATCCGGTGGACGATGGTGATGAAGCCTTCTGCAAAAATGTAAAAAAGTACCCTACTTTCACGTAATAAAATCGCAAATGGGAGGATCTCTAACGATAAGACGTGAAGCGATTGCGATTTTGCGAACAGCATGAAGTTAACGAACAGTTTAAACTTTGCGAACGAAACTATGTGAACAAAACGCAAGCGCACGAACGAGATGTAAACGCACCAAGAAAACCTAAACGACACAGGCGAAAAAGAACGAACGATAGGACGGATCTTGATAAGGGAACTGTAGAGAACTATCACGGTATGAGAAGAACAGAAGCAGAACAGGAAGATGTAGAAGAAACTGTGTTATACGCTACCGCGCAGTGCCGAATCGATGATTTCGAAATCTATCTTTATCGATATTGACGCCGCCCCATGATCAGTTTCCGACCCAAAAGCCTTAATCCGCAAATTGTGTGTACTTCCGTGTGGAATTAGATTTGCTGTTTCCGGACCATTCACAGTCCGCATTCTGTGCGAAAAACATATCTCTCCACTCGAAAAGCGCACAAAACTACTGCGGTCTTTCCGCTGTTGGACCGGGCAAATCAACCCTGATTTGTCTGACGATGAGTGGATTGATGGAAATTTGCGCACGCCTGTCTCCCAACAATAACATATCTGCCGATCTTGTTCGCCGTTTTGAGAATGGCTCACCATCCACAAAGCTTCAAAGAGGCCCATTTCACATCATCCAAATCTCACCTGAACTCATCAATTACTAGTTAAGCCGCCTTGACTTCTAACATACACTGACCCAATATCCGTATGAGCTGACCGTGCCCCTATCCGGTTGTAGACATAGGCTCTTGTCTCATGTCGTCCGATATTAAAGACATTACTTGCAAAAATTAAATCCTACTCTAGGCTGCTGACAAACTCAGTAATGTCCGTCCCGTTTGCTTTAGACTTGCCTCTCTCATGCAATAGGAGTTTTACGTGCTAACACATGCTCACATTATTATACTGGTGCGAAAACTTGTAGACATTTTATAACATTCCAAAACAAAATTTGCTCATCAATAATGAAACGAGAGCGACTGCGATATAGCTACCCTAGTAATTATCGGGCATTCGTTTGTCGAAAGATAATTTTTGGAGCCCTGTGATTTGAATCCGCTAGATATACGAGCTAAACAAAATTGTCGGCGCAGTATCAAGAGCGCTGACTTTGGAAATTTCCTAGAATCTAAAAAAGTGCAGTGGAGTAGAGGATGGTGAGCATCGTATAGTGTATTGTCTCGGCTACGGCGCACATTGAAAAACATTCATCGGTCTAGCTTTCAGAAACTTAGAAGAAAATTTTCGATTTTCTCGCCTTTTTTGCACCTGAAAGGGCTCCAAAAACACATTTTCACTTTTTAGAGTTTTTCGGAATGCTTAGCTAGGAAATGGTAAGCAGGGCTGGGATTCATGAAAGTTTTATTCGGCTAACCAAGTTTTCGGTTTGCCTTTACTGAGAATGTCTGGAATAAATATTGACTCCGTAATCAGTGATTGTTTTTATTTGATAAGCAAACCCTGAAAATCAATGCTCCATTCTAAATCATTTGTTGCTAGCCTAAACTATAGTTTTGGTTTGCAGAAAGTTTCATGAATCTCAGTCCAGGTGTAAAAATATTTAGACATGTTTGGCTTGTGCGGGATTTGCGGCAAAGATGACACTGCAGTGCTAAAAACCAGCCAACGTTTTGTAGCTTGACGCATTGGCTTTGTGCCAATGGCAAGGAACTTTACATTTCTCTCGTAATATGAGCTGGATCGGAATTTTTTTGCATGCATAGAATTAAGTGGAAAGCTGAATATCGGTAGTGTTTTCAGATTAACGCACCAATAAAAGCAAAAGCCTTTTTGAGCTCGGTTGCCAATACGGCAAGCCACACTACATTAGCTCAATTTTTTGCATTTGATTTGTGCGATGTCGCCTTTGTCGCAAATGCCACACAAACTAAAAAAAAGCATTATATCAGTTCATGCTCTTTCCAATGGGGGCTATATCTGTTTTCAAACTTCTGCAGCAGCTAAAGCCCCTTGTAAAGTGCGCGAGCTCGACGAGGTCGCACTGTTGAAGGATACGGGGCTGCTAACAAGGGGAAGGCATCAGCCTAACCCAACCCATCCGAATGAAAGTCTAGGATACGAAAGCTATCCTGGTGGGCAGTTGAATACCGTGTAGCAAATTTGCTGCGGTATTTTGTGCGGAGCGTGAGAGCGAAATAGACCGCGCACCTGCTTTAAGAAAGTCATGGTTAATGAAGCCTATCGAGCTTGCTACCGCAAATGCAAGTACACGCGAACGTACGCGAACTAGCGCACAGCTGCTCGGGAATATGGGCCATCTCTTTGGCAGATTTTTATGCGCTAACATTTTTTGCGTCCACACATTACTATACAATAATCGTACACTCACAAGAGGAACAATCTATTGAACATGTAAAAACATATCTAGATACTATTAATTGGGAGTTCATGTGTGTGTTAGAAAGTGTGTTCAAGAGAACCAGATCCTCCCGGCGCAAACCAAGACCACCACCGTGCTCGGTGTGTCGAGCTATACACAAAACGTTTGCAAATATTCAATTTTACCAAATTTCAAGCCTGTTTCGGACCACTTTTCGTTCCTTCAACATACGTGTCGAAAGTGTAAGCGTTGTTTTCAATGAGGAAACTGAAATAATACCATCACCATATATAAAGGCTGCTAAGCAAGAGTAGAGTACATTGTAAGGCGTTGGTAGGAGCGGTGAGCTCTCCAGCCGTTGCCTAGGATGGGACCACACCCGTCCGGCGTGCGCGTAGACAGTCGGGTGGACGGTCCGTCCGATGTGTGCGCCGTCCGGCGCTTGCGCTGCCAGGCATATACACGGCCCTGTGGCGTGTGCGTTGTCAGGCCTGCGCGCCGTCCGGCGTGGGCACTGGCCGGCGTATGGGCCGTCCAGTGTGCGCGCCGCTGGACATGTGAACCATCCGGTGTGTGAACCCGACCTAACCACTTTTCATTCTTCAACGTGTCGGGTGTAAAAGTTGTTTTCAGTGAAAAACTAAAATGATATCATCACCGTATATAAAGGCTGCTAAGCATAAGTAAAGTTCACTGTAAAGCATTGGCAGGAGCAGTGAGTTCTCCAGCCATTGCCTAGGATGGGACCACACCCGTGCGGCGCGTGCTCGCCATCAAGTGCATCGGCGGTCCGTCCGCAGCGGACGGTCCGTTCGGCATGTGCGCTACGTGTGCGGGCGGGGGCCTCCGGCGCGTGTAATGCCCATTCTATACCTTGAATGGAGAAACAGTAGAAATAGGAGAAGCAAAAGAGAACGGCGAAGCCGTTCAAACCAGCGGAGCAGGACCACGGAGCGGTACGGACCCGCCCGCTGATTTTATATTAACGGAAAGGATCAGTACCGATTCAAATTCGTATTCATAAACTTCCAATCATTCACAAAATCGGTATGTTGGGCTAATAAACGTTTACCGTTGACCGTTGACAGTAAATTTGAAGTGCTTAAATTTCCGAAGAAAAAAAAAAGAGATGTGGATGATGGTTCCGATTGTTCTTCATGCAAACCTTTAATGTAGGAAGGGTCGAAAACCCAAGCTGCAAAATGATGGCGAAGACGGGATTCGAACCCCCGAGCAGCTAGTTGCTCACTAATCCGCACACTTAGCATTGCACTACCCAGCTCGGTCCTTAATCTGCGAAAAAGACAGTCTTGCAGAAACTGGAGTATCATTTTTCCGGTGTGCACAGCAAATCTATCCTATAGCCCTAAACTACGTCCTAGGATAAAGTTCACTTAGCTGGGTTTGATCTCAATCGGCTGAGTTAAGCTCATGCATTTCCCTCGTAAGCAGCGCGAGCCCGCGGTGAACTCGCTGCGGCAAGACTCGCAAGTGAAGCCTTTCAGAGCGAACGAGTCAGCGAGCTCGCCGCAGGCTCGCTTAGCGAGATGCGGCATGGAATGGTCGGGAACATGAGCAGCGAGATCTCCGAGCTCGCCCACTCTGAAACGGGCTTAAGATTGCCTAGGTATGAAATAAAATCATAGGGGCCAATCTCCCATCTTGTACCTTCTACAATTGTTCATCTTCGCAGCAGACTGTAACGCAGTTTTAAGAGCATGCCTCTACTAATTAAATGCGTTATAGCGCCACGTTTTATAATTGTGCAGCCCCAAAAAGGTAGTCAAGAAACGGACAAATGCTAATTTGGTGATGAAAGGGCTTGTTTACACAGATATTATGGCCGTCATAGGTAATTTCAGTGTTTTCTTGCACTTTTCACATAGAAGATTGCAGAAAAGTCTAAGTACTTTTGTACTAACCTTATGTTGTTAGTATTTTCCTATCGCTTACTGAAGAGTTCAGTTCGGTCGAATTCAATGCCACATTCAAATGTAAGAGTGAGATTCGTGGCTAGTCTAGTTGATCCCGAGCAAGAAAAATCCAAAACTCGTCCGCTAAAATCTCATTATTAGTGCAAAATAGAAACAGAAATAACCTGGTAGCAGCCAAAGAACGTATGATCAGTTGCGGCAATCGCCAATTTCTGAATGGTATCTGCAGCATCCGCAGAAGAATTACACAGCACAGCTTAGTTCGTTTGTAGAAGCATAACCACATCGCTTGCTGCCAAGCTGGTGAGATTACGATGCATTTGGGATTTGTAAAAACTTGCGCGCTCGAAGCCCAGCCCAGCAACTAAAGCGTGTGATGGAATTTTATGAGCATAAATATGGGAAGTGTGAGTGATCATTTATCTTACTCCCCAACGAATAGTTGCTTAAAGACAATACATCCAAACTTGGTTGATGATTTTTTTTCTAGTAAAAATGTCTGGAGAGCTCTATTCTGCAACCCTACTATAAAAGCAACCACCTAAACCTGCTCATTTTATGGAAAGAGCACTGTCAAGGATGAAATCTCTACCAATAATAGCTACGATACGCCAAAGTGCGAGCAAAAAAAACACCCATGAATTCACTTTAGGAATAAAACTGTACCTACATTACCTTCATGCATATTCGACTTCGGCTTCTGTTTTTTGTAGCATTGTAGTTTTTAGTATTAGGGAGCTTCTCCTTGACAATGCAGTTTCTTCAAATGGGTGATTTTTGGAGGCTGGTATTCTGGCAGCGTTATGAAATAGACCTTCGCTCATAGCTTTACTATAGAAATTCTGAAAAGTTCTGAAGAAGATGAGTAAATCTTTCTGGTACACTGTTTTTAACAGCAAATAAAGCCAAGTCATTTCTGCTCCTGGCGATTTTTAAGGAAGATTGGCAGAATTTGCAGTATATCAACGCAAGTTCGGATTGGGATCAACGTTTTGTTTGGAATCAAACAGATACATGATGTGGGTTCTTACCGCTGTCAGAGTTGTGTTCTTATTATTATTTCTTGTTATTATTTCTATTATTGCTGATCTACATGCAGTTCCGACAGGTCGGCTTCATACATCGAGACTTAAAACCGTCAAACATTGCACTTGGCCACAAATACTCCGACCGTAATCGATTTTTCCATATTTTCGACTTCGGTTTATCTAGGGAATACATCATTGTTGATGCAGATGGTAAAACAAAAATGCGGCGACCTCGTCCCTACGTGCACTTTAGGTATGTCAGCTGAAAGGAACCCTAGCATCCCTGAAATCATAGGGTGACAGCAGAGTGCACGCTAACCTTTACGCTTTTCTGTTGATGCAGATTTGAGGAGATAGCATATACTTCCAAATTATTAGAATAGGAAAAATAGCAGCTTTCTGACACCGGTTTCACAGTTGATCCCTCTTAAGGGGAACCGTTCGTTACTGCTCTGTCAACGTTCAAGAAAGAGGAGAACAAGGGAGGATGGACGATTTGTGGTGCCTGCTCTATATTATGGTCGAGTTACGCGGACCACTTCCTTGGGCTCGAGTTCGGTATGTGATATAATTTACACTTCGTCGGACACAAAATACCTTTTCAGAGATAAGCAGAGAATACTAAAAATGAAAAGGGATACCGAGTTAGACGAGTTATTAGAGAATTGTCCAATAGAAATGATTCCTTTCGCTGAGCATATAAGGTACGTGGGAGACAATGTTGCAGGGATTCTGACATAGAACAAGAAATGGTTCATAACAATGGTGTTCGAATTCGCTTGTAGCAGTTAAAAAAACGGGTTGGATCTAGTAGTGTTGTGTGCATCTGCTTAGGAAAAACTGTTCCAAAACTTCAGGCCAGCTTATGAATAAAGATCCACTTAACAACCTGGTAGGCACAGTATAATAGAAGATTGTTAAAACCATGCCCAGGTTAAGAGAAGAAAGAACTTGGAGACTGTTCCAAAACATTTTAACTAGAGCAGTATGTATTGTTTTTTTTTTCTTCAGATTGATGCTGAGAATGTGCGAAAATGTCCAAGTACTGATAATTACCGGGTCGAGCCTTCCGCAGCGGCGAATGAGTCTACGGGCTCGAAGATAAAGCATACGGAAAGGAACGACATGTTTCTCAAGAACCAGCTTATGGCTGTGAACATAAAATGCGTCACAAAAGTTTAGACACCCTGAAAATTGCGTAGTTTTTTCTGATCCCACCGAGGTGAGGAGGTTCTGTACTGTGTATGTGTGAAGGCCAGGGAACCAGGGAACAGCTACTGCCACTATGTAGTTCGCAAGTGCTAACTATCAAAAAGAAGCAATTTTGGGAAATGCCGACATTTGACCGTTCCAAAAGTTTGGACAATGTTTGGTAGTAAAAGCTTGATTTATACCAGAAGAACATCTCAAAACTGTGGAACGAACAGAAACAAAAACGCTTGAAGGCTGCACCCACGGAAAAAATCGATTTTGAGATTTTTGCATTTATTGTACCCTAGCCACGCGGGTTGCCCAAAACCAAATTAAGAAAGCAAAGAGCTAAAACTCACCGGGAAATTGTCGAGAATGTGCCCATCCCGCTTATTCAAGTTGCGGGGTGAGTGGACAAGTTTTCCATGGACTTGCGCGTCGAAGAACTACGCTTTCGTGTAGTTGCACCAACTACGGAGGCCTAAATAAGAATTCCTGCCGTTTCTGCAGTTGTGCCTCCGTAAAGTGACGCACTGTTGGTGTAATTACACCAAAGCGTATTTTTTCGACGTGCACGTCCACGGAAAACTCGTCCGGTTAACCCCGTAAGTTGAATAAACGAAATGGGCACGTTTTTGACATTTTCTCTGTGAGTTCTAACTTTTATGCTTTCTTTTTGGCTTTGGTAACCCGTTTGGCTGGGGCATAAGAAGTGCAAAAATGTCAAAATCGATTTTTTCCGTGGATGCTGCCTTTAACCCCAAACGTACACAATGCAATTTTGGCGTCGATCCTGCATTGTGACGTACCGTATACCGCGTAGAAAATCTAGCGCCATTAGCTGCGAAAACCATGCGTGTCTGTGCGACAGCGGTTGCGGGCAGAACGTGTTTTGCGCAGGATTTTACGCGGAGCTTCTGAGGCTTCAGCAGTCGATTTGATCGATTCTGCGTGATAGCAAAATATTTTGTAGATGCACTCTTACTGGGGAACACCTTGGGATATCACGACCCAGTAAAGTTATCAAATGGCGCAAATCCCTAACCTGAGCTTTTGCCCGAACCCTCCCTTTTTAACACAGCAAACTGATGGAGTTGCGGAAATGACAGTCCTGGAATGACAAAATAGCAGATAATTGCAAGGCTTTCCTAATGCAAGATCTTCACAAGTACTCTCTGTTGTAAACTCCTTTCTTCTTCGAAATTACTCGAAATCGTTTAAAAAGCCTGTTTCCCTGCTAAAATTAAAGACTTGCGCGAATCCCTTTCAGAATCCAACACCTTGTACTCCGTCTTTTGCCTGCATCACCGCTAATTAATCCTTTCAACCGATTTTCGCCCGCAAATCCCTTGAAAAACCATTGCAGGTGCAAGGAAAGGCGAAGACGTCGCGAGAAGGGTGTTTAGGAAAAGGCAGCATAGTAGCCAGTTAGATCAAGTTAGGACCACATATGAGTGATCGGTAGATGAGGACACGTTTGACATCTCTACGATAAAACGCACGCGTAACTCTGATTAACTATAAGGCGTGGTGTATTTGCAGAATTTATCTTAGAGTCGTCGGCGATTCTAGCGATTCCAGACGTTCGCGATACTGACGACTTTGTTAGATATAATCTAACTATATTATAATTGAGTTTTCA
>KN550330.1:19663-31428 GCA_000797555.1 Oesophagostomum dentatum | reverse complement strand
GTTCGGTGCAATTAAGTACCAGCTGCGATACGGCAAGTTGCTTCGTAACTCGTCCACTCCTAATGCTAAAAGGTTAGGTGTGGACGAGTTCCGAAGCAACTCGCCGTGCCGTAGCTGGTAGGTAACTGCACCAAACCGCTCTGAACGAAGCACTATCTGGGTAAATCGTCTGCACACATATAGAAGTAAATCTTCAGCTTTACTCATTGAAACGATAGGTAGTATCATCCTATATCGGTGAAAAAAGATTGTATCATTCAAAAAGACATGCACTTTTATGCATCAAATTTGCATGTCTGTAATCTCAATCTCCATACTAAGTTAAAGTTTGAACAAAATCTTTATTTATTTTATTTATTTATTTGTGACATGCCACTTAACGCATGTAAAACAGACATAAAACACGGAGAACTGGTTGTTCGAAAAAAAAGCAAGACGATTACGGACATCTTAAAACATCTTTGACATCAGTAAATAAACTTCGGATTTCTTGGACTTTTGATCGTTGCTTTTTTAGCAACAGTCACAAGATCTTCTAGAAAGAATGACCATCAATAACGTACAATTTTATCAGTTATATACACATACAAATCGAATAAAACCATACAACCATTGAAAGATGAGTCCATAATGAATAGAGTAATCTTAGCTAAAGTGCTTTTATTGCATGCTTTTCGCTCTACATCTGTGGAATAAGTTTTAGGCCAACATGAATTTGTATAGTGAGCAACACGAGATCAGCAGAAGACAAAGTCTACATCAAATTACAGAACAATAAGTATACGGTAGTGAAGAGAAAAGCAAAAAGAAATAACCTATTTATGTAGCGGGTCAATTCACAAACCAAAAGGTAATATGAGATCGAGGGTCTTTTTGGACCACCCAATCAGGCAACAATGAGGGTGGATAGAATGGAATCTAATGCGAACGCAAAACCACTTATGACACAGAAAGTTAACCCGCCTGATGAAAACACAAGATTGTCTGGTAATTTGGTATGAGATCGAATGAAAAGTGCAGATACTACTTTCTCTCACAAACCGCTAAACTTGGGAGAATTTAATGGGAGATATATTGGCTATGCTTTGCTTGTAGACTGTAACTCGTGCGACTCTTGGGTGGCTTGCACCATTTTCCGTGGAAACTCCTCTTCGTCGTCTACTACTGACTCATCTTGGTCTTCATCTTCCTCTTCTTCACCCTCTTCTATCACATTGTGGACTAGTTCCAAGATAGCATTTCTACAAAAAAGTCAGAACACTAAGGTGACTAAGCTGCTAAACAAGGAAATATAAAATTTGCTAAAATTACCTGGTCTGAATCATCATCATAGTTGTCTGACGTATTGCTTTAAAAGCGGTAGCCAAAATTTCTCGTGTTGATGCTCCTCTTCGAAGAAACTCGCTGGTCTCCTCTTTGCCGTTTGGTGCAACGTAATACTCTGAAACTACGATGTGAAATAACGATCTAATATTCTGATCTGCTATGAAGGTGATCGTCAGCAGAATGTTAACTCTAACACCACTCCTCGACACTAACCTGGAGCTTTCAGCACGTCTGTTTGAATTGACCCTAAGCAGACCACATCCTCGTCTGATAATCGGGCTAACTTCCTCCTAGACATCCAACTACCTCTGT
Organism: Oesophagostomum dentatum; assembly: GCA_000797555.1. Taxonomy (NCBI): domain Eukaryota; kingdom Metazoa; phylum Nematoda; class Chromadorea; order Rhabditida; family Strongylidae; genus Oesophagostomum; species Oesophagostomum dentatum. The sequence continues at coordinate 29,790 of KN550330.1, read as the reverse complement.
CAGGTTCCTTCTTGGCGACAGATTTACAGCAATTTAGTCTCCTGAAAAAAAAAACAACTGATAGCATCAAATTTTAAGCAGAATTCAAAACGCACAAGTGCTCTAGCTTCGACCACATCATCTCCATTGCAGAATAATCCTTCCGCAACCTTGCTGGTTCCCGATAATCTACTAGATCTTCGAGGTAATACTCTTTGTTGTTTTCATTAAGAGGAGTGTAAGATTCATCTCTGAAATACAGTAGCCACAACTCTGTACCACCTTTACCGCAGCGTACAAAGCGAGAATCACCTATCATGCATTCTTCTACCCGTTCGAGTCAAGTAAAAACCCTTCGTATTATCCTTGATCATGGGGCCTTTCCAAAACGGTGAAATACCCTAAAAGTGTTAATATCAACGTATCTCCCTCAAACATACAAAAACAAACATACCATCATATGTCTATTTATTTCTACTTCATCTGGGCAACTGATCACAGTACCACAATGGTCACCGAAATCAGGTTTCTTCTCCGGGGCTAATTTCCCTGGAGGCAACATGAGTACGTATCGAAGTCGTTCTATTCGTTTTTGCTGTACAGTGGCTTCGGAGTCTCCTTCTTCTGAAGCATTGAATCGATGACTAGCACCGACCAATGAGTAATTCATAAACTCAACAGTACCAAAGTCCCGTTCCATATCAAGCATCATTTTCCAATGATACTTCGGATTGTATGATTCAATAAACCTATCGAATATTTCTAACAGCTGTTCTTCGAAGCGGATCTGTTCGCTGACTTGTAAATTCATGTGGTGCAATCTGACAGCCAGTCTTCTGCAAACAGAACATGTAATAAAGAATGCAGCTCCAGAAATTAAAAAAAACGTAAACTACATACTCTCTTAAAGAAATCAGATCAAGCTCCGAAGCTGATTCCTCCGAGAGGACGTGAGATTCTACTTCTTTCGAAGAGCAAGACGACGAAACCATGTCGGAATTCTGAAGCTCTAAGGAGGGAGACACACTTCGATTGCTGATTGTCACATGCTTCCTCCTCGTTTTCTTTGATGCCACAGTATTCCAGTAACTAGAAAAAAGATGTTTTGAAGAATAAAATAACAGCATTCATGTAGTACCTTTTCTTTTGACAAGACGGGCCTATCGAGAATACGTTGTCGAATAGCTCCTGAGACTCGTTACAAGACAACTTCACGTTTTTGAGAATCGAAGTGAACGGATCTGCTAAAAAAATTTCAAAAATAAAAGCCTCTTAGGAAATAACAGTTACTCACATTGTAATATCCGTGCTCGTGACTGTCTAGCCGACAATATTCCATTTGTAAATTTTTGTCCGCGCTCTATCCTCACTGATCGTCCTGTACCATCCCGCGTGAACGATCGCTCCAAAAACTCCTTAAATTGTGTACATATTGCAAGAGTTTAAAAAATACCCTAATTATTTCGTATTTTGTTGAGACGAAAGTAATTTTAAAAAACGTTTTCAAAAGGAAATATTTACGGAAGAACTGTGTTCTACAATATAATCGTTGCAAACACCAATAGCTATGAAATGCCAGCACTTATAAGTATTCAAACGGATTCAAATAATTCGAGAACTGTGCATCACACAATTCCAGAAACTCGAACATATTATGAACATAATATTCGAGTCAGCACATTTAAACGCTAGACTAAATGAACAGTGACAAGAACTCAACTCTTAGAAAAATTTAAGTATTTAACTGCAGTTAATTCAAAGTTGCACACTTTTCTTTCAAAAAATGCACTTAACAGCTTTACGTACAACGTTGGTAATTACCTGCTTACACTAAGCATTGTAGTGCGACTCTCTAAAAAAAACTTTTTTTCAAAAAAAAGTAATGATTTCTGGTCGATTTTCGCATAGCTTCGCTAGGAAATCCTCACAAAACCAAAAAAAAACTCTAAAATGAAAGCTTGGCGTTTAGAAAAGCGTAGTCCTACGAGTTAAAAAAAACTCGAAGGGATAATGAGGGCATGAATACTGAAACACTTGAACTAAAAACGAACGAGTGCAATGAACGAGTGGTAAAGCTAATCCACAGTGGTTAATCAAAATATTACGATTTAGGAGTTCAAAACACATTTAAAACTGACTTTAAAAGATATGCCTCTAAATGTAAGGGGTTTGATCAGTAGCGCCCCTAAAGACAGCACCCACACTCGAAACACTTCTTGAGTTCTCGACAGAATCTGAAAGAGGAACTCAAAAAATGGGTCGAGATTCAAATTTCTCGGCTCGAAAGTCATTCCTGATCAAGAAAACCATTCCAGAACGCTTGTCCGCGATTTCGTGGACGAGTTGTCCAACTAGCTTTCCACGCTAGTTAGAGCACCATAACCCCCGGATATGAGTAGAACTGAAAGTCTCTTCCATGCCCTCGCGCTTAAGATGTCTAGACGACTCCAACAGAAAGCGCACGACGAAACAGAAACTCGTCCGTGAGATTGAGGACGAGTCTTCTGTAGCGATTTTCTTGGTCAGGGACGACTTTTGAGCAGAGAAATTTCAATATCAACCATTTTTCGAGTTCCTCTTTCAGAATCCATTGGGAACTTAGGCGTTCCGAGTGTGGATGCTGCCTTTAAAGGACTGTGATATATTCGGTATAAATATGAACCGTGTGTTGGTAGGGGTGGCAACTTACTTTGTCATCGCCTTCGCTTCGAGTCACAAACTCTACCATCTCATCGACGAGTTGCTCAATTTCTTTCGCGTCATTTCTGCTTCCCCATGTTATGTTCTAAAATTTTACGCTTCCAGTTCAAGTTCAAAATCCAAAAAATCCATTCTGTCCATGCTTATGTCGAGTTACACCGTTTCTGTCCGTAGGAAATGTTCAACAACGTGAATACGTACCTTTACTGCAGCTGGCGAAGCTGTCAAGAGTCGCTTCTCATCGTCGCTTTCATCGCAGGAAACATAGGGTAGCTTCGAGATATCCCTCGAGTTGTACAAACTCAGTCCAGCACACATGCATCCCTAAAGGAAAAGTGCCTATGATGGGTCGTCATAAGAGCTAAAAACATTGAACCTCAGCTTCTAGACGATCTTTTAAGACTTTTTCCATCAAAGCTATCAGATCATCTCTCGCCAAATCGTTGGCTGGCGTACAAGGTTGGAATCCGAGCGATTCACAAAAACTTCTTACATTCTTTTCACAATAATCGACACAGCGCTAAAAAAACACCAGGAATGCTAGAATGACTAGGGTTTTAAATGATGGTCACCTCGGCCGCCTCATGAATGTGTAAACTCGAGCTGAACTTTGCTTCCCGCCGTTGGAGGTGCTTCAGCTTCCGATATTTTCCATATGTTGATTCGAACTAAAATAGAGTTGCAGAAATTTGACAATAATAAAAAGGCACACATAATCTGCTTCCTCGACTGATGATGTTCCGTGATCTTTCTAACTCTGAAACTGGCCTGGGATAAAGCCAACGTGAAAACACTGCAAGCATTTCCGAAAGCCCATAAAACAAATTCTGTCAACAGTAAGCTTATAATTAATGCACTCATTCTACTCGCATCATAGTAAAGCTAATACAGTTTTGTAAAAGCCTGTTTATACTTCCCACAATACAGGCTCCATTTCCTTCACACTGGTTTTTTCACTCCTCCCTAGTATTAATAATAATACAAACAGTGGTACTGTTACAACCCACTCAAGCGGTGCTGTCCTAAATCAGAGAAAATACGTTGTCTCAAAAAAATCTAATCAAGTTCTAACCCTCCAAAAATCCTGTGCACATATTCTAGCAGAAAAAGAACAGCAAAATAGAAAATAATAAACACTACCTCTTCTACAGTGTCGAAGTGGTTCACAAGAAGTTCATCTTCTTCTGGTGACCTCCAAAACTGCTTAGGATAGGGATGTGCGGAAGCTCGCGCGGAGGTAAGACGTTGTCGAGGGACCTGAACAGGCAAACATCTATTTCAGTAGTACTACGCCTAAACTGTAAAACAAACCATGTCGAAGAACGTCTTTGATCCTGAAGGCAATGGATCCAATTCTTTTATTCTTTGACGAATATGTCGCTCCTTTTTGGTCTCTTCCAAGCAATCAGCAAGAAATCCAGCCACATCTTCGACCTGCTGCTCCTCCGCAGACAATTCAGTTTTAACAGCAGCGCTCTTAATAATTACTGTCAGATGCTAGCAACCTAGCTCAGAAAAACACAAGAAAGAAATAATAGAATAAGGCACAAAAATAGCCAAACACATTTCTGAAGATCTTACAACACCAACCCGAGAAGATCTCTGTCTCCACCTTCTCGATCCTTTTGCCTGTTTGTTCACCTTCGACTTCTTCCGAGATGAAAGACTACGCGTAGTAACACCCTCTTCATCAGAAGTGTCATGCTGTACATTGCTGGGAATCTTTATATCATTCGCTTCGTCTGATGCGTCTTTCTCAAAAGAAAACATAAACGCTCAAGAAATCGAAACGAAAAACTTCATCACATACCACTTCGGTTTTGATTTTAGGCAGCTCAATGTGAACCGGAGGAACACTCGCTGCGGAGCCACGAGTGAAATCTGAATTAAACTGGTAATGCATAGAGTGAAAATGGCTCACATACAGTCATTGAAAGGAACTTCATTCCACCAACATAAAAAAGTAGATTAAAAAAAGAAAAGTTGGTTTTCTCCATACCTAACATAGCAACCGGTTTGACTTTCTCCTCTGGGCTGTCGATGTCCACAAAAACGCTGACACTCTGATGCATCTCAATCGGTAAAGCTAAAATCAAAGAATCTCAGAGTTAACAGTGCAGCATGGACACGGCTTTTTTTCATCCGCAATAAATTATAAACTCAGAATAATGCAAAAATACTCACCTGTTGCTGGGCGCGAATTCGTACGCGGTCTTCCACGCTTTTTCTTCTCTACAACCCCTGATTTCCTGAAATCGAGATAAACTAACTACTGAAGCAAAACTGTGGCAGTTACAAACGAATATGTGTAGCTACACATAGGGATGTTTAGTTATATACATTCCTGTGTAACCAAGTTGTTCAGTAGTCAAACTCAAAATCAATCAAATCATAAATAGTTCACAGCAAAATCATTAGTCATTACTATGTCTGCAACTCCAGAATATAGAGCAAACAAAAATGGACAAGGCTAATGCAAACGGCGTAATTTTTAATATTCAGATTTAAAATGCAAGGTATTATGCTTACGCAAGGCTCGGTTGACTTCCGTCCCCGAATCTCCACGCACCAGATCCGCCAGCAATAGGCTGCACCACGTTAATTGCCATCTGAAGTAGACTGATAATACAAGAACATACAAGATCACCAGCAACCTACAGCAATCTGAATGTGAAAAAGGAATAAACTTTTTATATATTTGAAGTCGCTCAGCAGGTGAAAAACTAGCGGCAAACATTATGCACTCATCAAAATAATGCAAATAGCACAACTTAATTGTCAAAAAGCTTTGAAGCGGAAATGTGCACCAGTATAATCAGAGTGCTGCCTAACCTTGATTTGCTCTGGTTTCGTATCTGTTTCAAACTGCTGCTTTCTCATCCGCTTTCTTGGGCTCTCCTCCGGTGTACCATTAACGCTCTATAAATACTGTTTTATTTTGTGTGCTTCTATTTACAAACCCGGAGTCACTTCTCTGGAGATGTTATAGCGGAAGACCTTGCTCACCTCTTTCGACGACCTATAAAACAGTAAGTGAGGAATATTAACAGTGGAAGTATAAAGCAGTTACATACGACTGGAATGCTGGCGGAGTTGGTCCGGCGTTGTAGGAAGGCACCATGGACTGCGATGAACTGCCCGGTGAGCTTGGCGTTTCGTCCATAAATGGTAAACGACGCTTTGCTGCCACTGGTGTGCCCGGTCCCTCACCCCTTTTCCGCAGTATGCTGGGCCGAGGAGATGGGGTGGATATGATTTGTTGTACTTGCGCTGGAGGTCCGGGAGATCCAGGGATAACATTTGCCACTGCTAAAAAAGTAGTAACAGAATTTTGACAAGTTTACTCGTGCTTATGTGCTCACTAGAAGTATATGAAAAAATTATGTGCTGTAAACTTACGTGGAGCCTGAATATGAAAAGATCCGTGCGACCCAGCTGCTAAGCGACTTGGTGATGACACTGTCTGGTGTGGCACAACGTAATGGGGCGTTGTCTGAGCCTTAAGCAAATTTATGACAACGTGACAAATCCTAATGCAGTGATATTTAGTACCCGCATAACAGTTGGGCTCGAAGATTGCTTGATCCCGTTCTGGGAAGAGTATCGATTTACCACCTGAAAAAAATGAATACACGTCGAAAATTGCATAAATCACCACTAGCTTCGAACATTGCTGCAAGTTCTATGACCGCAGCCAAACTGCGTATGCAATTGTAAGCTGCGAAATCACTATTTCCCGCACTACATTCGACTTATAAACTCACATGGGGAGATGCTGTCACGGATGGGCGAGCTATCATGGCTGGCTGTGGCACCTGGGGAACAAGATTCTTGTACATGACTTGTGCATGATAGGCGCCATGCCGCAGTGGATCTATAGGACTCCGCGCAGCAGCAGCAGCTTGTACTGCTGCGAGAGCAACAGCACCGGGCGATTTGCCAGCATTAGGTGGAGCATGATGCTGTTGTTGTAATCTACAAAAGCGATCACCTCCATGACTTCGGTTTTAGATATTCACAACTAGCATCTTCTCAAATGCTGCATAATTACATTAACTTTAATAACCCACCGCATGCTATTAATGGTACTGTAGAGATTAGCTTGCATTGCATTTGTTTGCAGCTGAGAAGCATAGTTCGGTGCGTGAGAAGCACCGCTGTTTGATCCTGGTCGATCTTCTCGATATCTGTAAAAACGAGATTACATGGTTAGATACGCACATAGCTACTGATACAAAGGTAATACTTCTATGCCGCACAATGAGTGAGACAATTTTAAAGTTCTTCGCAGATATTAGAGCTAAATGTTAATGACATACCAAATCACATCGTAATAACAAGCCACCAGTAAAACAGTTCAAGGGAAAAGATAAGCTTTACAGGCCTTCACTTGGACAGCGTTTATAGAACGGCATGAAAGTTTTGACTGTTTTCTGCTGCCGTGAGACTTCTTACAAGATCTAACAAGCTCTTGTTTTTCTAACATTTCTGTGCTTTCGAGGACTGATAGTGAATCATTATTTAGACCTAAATGTTGTGCTTACAAAATCGCTTCCGAATACTTAGCCTATGCCCGTATACGTAATGCAGGTCAGGTGACACAGAAGCTTTGCCCAAGAGATCCAAAGCGCAAACTATTTTAGCACTAGTACGAATGGCACTTAAAAGTGGACAGTAGTTAAATTTAGCAGCACAGATGCGGAATGCGCAAAACATAGGCGATAACAGAGACCGATCTTAAATAAGGCGAAGATAACAAGCAAATGCCTATAGCCACGAGAAATTTAGCAAATTCGACGATATTACAATAATGCTGCATGGATCACTTTGATATTCCGTCCAAAAAAATTTCAAGAATAGGCCGTAGTCGCGATAATGAAAGAGTTACAAATAAATCTTTAAAGGCTCATAAACAAAAATATATAGCCAAAATAAGTTCAAAAAAAAAACTCACCCAGCTGCAGCTACAGCGTTTCGCAACAAAGTCGAACCAGCAATTATATGAAGCTGTGAAGGGGAAATTCCTGCTGGGTATTCCGGACCTGTTGACACTGGAAAAAAGTAAATTATCAAGAAGCATCATCCCTCAAAATTAATGTAACAACATTCGTAAACTGAATAAAGTTATTTACATGATTTATAAAGCTTAGCGCCGTTGCTGTTTTGAAGCTGCACATGAGAAGCAGCAGCGAGCTGACCATGAAGCTGAAAGATGATTACACTCCTAAATAGGCCCAATGCAAAGCGGAAATCTGGAGTCACTCACGGTTTCTTCAGTTGGTGTAAAAGTCGAAGTACCCGGTGCATGCACAGCATGAGGTATCGCGTTCGCTCCCTGATACGCTGTTCTCGGAGCCGGCTTAAAGGAAAAGAAGTAAAAAGCACATTTGAATGCCTCGGTGGGTCCAAAAATTGTTCTCGTTAATGGTTCTGGACGGTAAATGGTGGCCTGCATAGTAAGCAATGGGCGAGGCTATACTTCGCCGCAATATGACGGCGATATATGTGTTTGGCATGAAATGGTCGCATGACGTCGGTGATCAATATGCATTTGATAAGGCAATTTGTTTCTGCAATGCGAAAGAGCGACAAACTATAACAGTGGCTATTTTTGATGAAAGCGAGGGAAAGTTCTTATATGACTACCATCAAATACACCTTTATTGATTTGCAACGCAGCTTCAAAAGAAAACCAAGGTTATGGCATAGAAACTAACGATCCCGAAGGGTAGTAGTTCGGAAAGAAAATTCGGGAAATTCGGGCAGCACCGAAAGAACCTAGCTGATTCTTAATGCACCTCTAAATGATTTAGAAAATACTCATATCTGCTGAACTAGACATCTGCTTCAGTATAAATTACAGAAATGAAAAGTAGAGGGCTTTGAAGTGGAAAAACACGGTCTAACCTAGACTCGAAACAAAAGGGAAAAATCAGAATTGAGCCCAGTTCTCAAGAGGCGACCGCCAATATTTCTCAATCTAACGCTCGTGCATTGCAACATTAATAAAACTTCAATAAAGATGGTAAATTGTCTGCATTAGCGCAAACCACTGTCCAACAACGAAAGAAAAAGTTACAGGTTAAAAGTCATCAGATTTCTGAACTATAACATAAATGAGAGCTCGTTTAGTTGAAACGTTGGGAGTTGCAAAGTAAATGAGATAGCAAGATAATCAAACGGTACTACGAAAGTTGCATCAAGTGCTGAAATTACCTTCTGTATCGTGTATTTTACCGGTGGAGAAGAGACATTAAAATTCGTTCGAAAAGCAGATGGATTTGCATTTTGGGCAGCTGGAAATCGTCGCACCATACTTTCCTTATTCTGCAAAATTAGTGAGGATTCACGATGAACAGCCGTTTCCTAGACAACTAATTAAGTATCAGAAAGAAAACTTACCCTGTCTGAATCCTCTACACCAAGAGTTTCATTGCAGGTGAGATCTAAATAACCGAAGAATAGTGTTGTTCACGTAAAGGAAAAAATTCCATTCATCAAATGAACGTAAACTCTAAATTATGACGCAAATTCTTGCGTGTAGGTGCAGCGCTGTGAAAGCAACACAATGCTAGAGTCACAGATAATTTTCTCGTTGTAGTGGAACGCTTTGCAAGGTTTTGGTCTGCAAAAAAAAACCGCTGAAGTACTACGAAATACTGATTATCCAAACAAGACAAAATATGTACGAGGACAGAGAGCAACAATGTTTATGTGTAAGAATTGCGTCAGCAACAAAAATATATCTGTGGGTCGCCAGCAACTGACAAAACCACACAAAACGATAGAGACCACAACTTCTACTCAACTATGGCGCGAAACTTCTTCCATTCAGTAAAGTTGTTTTAGAGTATTTATCGTCTGATCACACTATTCGCATAAGTAGCGCGCTTCTTCGTACAGTCGAGTTGACCAGTCGGTGCAAAGTGGTGCTGGTTGCACTTACACAAATCACTGAAAAAAGGCGTCTCTAGATCTTAAAAAAATTATGGTCAGTCGTTCCATGGATAATGATTTCTGTCGCTGCACACCGTACAACACTGCACCGACTGGCCAACTCCACTATATGTGGAAGCGAGGATCATGTAAATCTGGAACCAAGGCAACAGTTCCTAGGGTATATTTTCTGTAGTCCACATCTCCACCACCTCAAGCGACTAAGGCTCCATCCATACCTGGCGCGATAGCTATGGCGGATCCCAGCGTGCGCTCCCCTCTTGGCTTCAATAGGCGGTGGTCGGCTGCAGCCAAGGGGGCGGGGCTTGGATTTAGAACCACCAGATATGAGGGAGGTTTTTGTCAAGATGATAAATAATATGATAGTTTCGAAGAAACTGAACAAGATCTAAAAATACCAGTTGCTAGTTGCAAAACTGTACTATGAGAACTGAATTTACTATTTCAAGGAGATTTTAATGAAGAAAGAGTTGTATAGCGCATGTAAGAAT
>KN550329.1:10232-33808 GCA_000797555.1 Oesophagostomum dentatum | reverse complement strand
GGGTTCAGGCATGCAAGGCTTTGTCCTTTTTCTTTTGCAGCTCTATTTCTCGTCGTTCAGTTTACTTTTCTATGCGTTTTTGTAACTAAAAAGACATGCTGAGCGAGAAAGGTAGTATAAAAGTTATGAGCTTGGATGCTCCTCATTCTTATCAAGTAGAAAATTTATGAGCTTGGATGATCCTCATTCTTATCAATGATACGAGATCACGTAGTATTTCGCCCGCGCCAAAATTTCTTTAGAATTTTGCGATTAAGCACTCTTCAGTTGTTGGTTTAAATATGCGCAGTTTGCCGTTTTCTTGGTACTCTGACATAACAACGAATCGTCCAAAAGATGCGGCATAATCTGCAGTGATGAAAACTAATAAGCCGCCAATAGTGGTAAATACTATAAAACTTTGGCCGAGCTCTTAGAATTTGAAAGAATTATAACCTTGAAGTATATCAGTTGTTTCTACTGCTTTGACAACGAGGTTTCCAGGTGAAATTTATATTCATACCTAATGTTTCGACCCTTCATCATCTTTGGAGGCCTAAAGGGGCGCCATTTTATGATTATATGTTTATCCCACCAAGCTCCCACCTCTTCTCTGGCTAAATTCTCGCTTCCTCCCAGATGTTACACACATGGAGATTGTATAAGCTCGGAAACTCCACTTAATAGAGTAAGAAACTGCCGCTATAATGAACCAAAACGCCTATATTGAACGGTAACGGTCAGATTTTGAGGCAAGAACAAAGCAGAAATGTGTGAGATGCAAGCTAAAGCACCGGTGACTGTTAGACATGGCTTTGAGAGAAAATATTCCCTACTGTCTCTGCTATAAGTCAAGGAATTAAATGCCTCTAACTCGCGTAAATTGACGACTCGGCCAAAGGTATTTGGCATTTACTTGTACTATAGGATGGGCACTAATAGCCATTCATTCCCAGGGTTCAGGGATACATCTTAAAGGGCTCCCTTGCAAGGCATTAGACTATGGAAAAAAGAAAGAAGAAAGGGCGAAAGGGCAGCATGTTTCTCTAAATGACAAGGATTTTGCATTCTCAGTGCGCACGGTATGGTCGTGTGCGACACCCCCTGCATTTTCATAAAAGGCTCTCCAGTTTCAGCCGGTGATAAGCTTCGTAAGTCTCATTGCTCCGATATATAGGTCTTGATAAGATAAGAGAACAAACATGAAACATTTTCAAACATGTCAATAGGAGGGTACTCCACTACCCAATGGAAGAATATTTAAATACTGTATAGAATCACCAGCCAAAACAGAACAGTAAACTCCAAAAAACCCCTTTCTCCTCAAGAAATGAGTTTTATTTACTTGCTTATTTGTTTATTTTTTTATTTACCTATTTATTTATCTATTTATTTATTTACTTACCCATTTATGTATTTATTTATTTATTTATACTTTATTTAATTTATTTATTAAATATGCGCTCACACACCTTACATAAAATGGAAGAAAAGAGAAAGGCTGCACATGAAAAAATCTGTACTTAAAAGAAATATTACCTTCGCGATTGCCGAACTTATGAATTTGTAGAAGTCATATTTTAAACGAAATATTGTGTTTATGAGTTGCGAAGAATACAATTCTATGAACTATGCTCACTATTGTTGGTCTATACTAGGCGCTGCAGATCACTGGTGTAAGCATGCAATAGGGCGGACGCCGAGGAGCCTATTCTTTATCTTTAATTTAATTTTAAAAATATTCCGCAATATATTAGCCATTCTGGGCTTCTTGAACCTAGGCAGCTGCACGTTCTTCTGTGTGCAAGAACGCAGAAATAATCAGGTTCTTGTTTGCAAACGATCACGTCCGAGCAATTTAAAACAAATTATTGAACAAAAGCTCATTTCAAGGAGCCCCGGGAAACCTCTCGAAAACTCATACGCGGGTAGACAGATATTCCAGTTAAGATTTTCTGAGAATAATTGCAGTGGAATTTGTTTGAGTGAGCCTTGTGAACCCTTGCGAGCAAATATTGGAAATTTCCAATAAAGCAGAGGAGCGATTTTCCACATTTCCGGGAGCATGGAGCACAACAGTCCTCGAATACCAGAAAGCTCATTTTTTCCATGGGTGCTGCCTTTAATAAAACGCTGAATAACCATTGTACGGTAAAATTTATTTTTAAAAAACGCGGAAGTGCAAAATTATAAATGCTCCGATGAGTTTCGAGAACTAGCCTATCTAAAATTATTTTTAAGAAATATGTTTGGAAAGCATCAAGAGTTAATCTGGGCCGACTTTTTGGAAAAAATAGAAAGATAGATCTACACATTCCAAAAGCATCTTCAAGTAAGAAACAGTCTCTGAGCTCGTATTTGGGAAGAGTAATGCGAGGAAATATGCCAGCCTTTGAAAAATCGCTTCGGGAGGGAAGGAGGGCATGGGAAAATGAGTAGGGGGAAAGGGAGAGATTTTGCTTCCCAATTTGGTATCAGTACGCTTTTGCCTCTGCTCCAATGTAGCTTCTATAACGAATCGAAACATCTGAACTGACTGGCAGAGATGGATTCTTAAAGAATCTAATACCCTCGAGAGGTCCTGTGAACTGTGAAAACTATGTATGCTAATTGTTTTGGATAAGGAAGGCCTATTTCTGGAGCTCCAGCCCAAAAAGAAAAGCAAGTAGACGTGGGTCTTGCAGAATTGCAGCCGATGCCTCTCCCAAGCGATTTCGCCCCTGTATGAACGCCGACGAAGATCTCTTCGAAATTTGTCGTTTTGTCCTTGTTCGGTTCATCTTGAAGAATAGAATCTATACCTTTGCTCCACGCTCAGAGCTTTAATTACGTTTTTTCGCAGCTTTTATCTTGTTACGGTAGTTTTGCTGCACACTCTAGATACTCAAGACGCCTATGTTTCAGCAGCACTAGTAATATTACCTTACTTGAAGAGAAGCCAAGATTTCAAATGATTAAGCATTTTTAAAATTCATACAGGAATCTACAAACCAAAATCAAAACTAGCAAACAAACTTATCTGCTTTTCTACTACTTCTATTTATTCATTTATACGCACATAGGCGTACAAGGGGAGAAAAGGCTCGCGATGATGGCAGCAAAAGACAAGCAAGAGAAATAAAGAGAACTCCAATGACTGAACAACTCTACCATCACTTCGCTACTTAAGTAAGAAAAAAGGTAAAAGAAAGTTGAATAATTTCGCAGTTATCACAATCCTACCTTACAATAGAGCATTTGTTAATTATTCGCATTTTTTAAGAGGCACGAGTTAACTCCCGCGGATAGATATTTAATGTCACAGATTAGAATGCTTAGAGTCGTGATTACTACGGTGAAATGCCAGTTGGCCAAAGATGTGACAGGGGTGGAGGTGGAGAGAACGACTATATTTTGTAGCTACGAGCTGGAAACCAGTCCTACAGGTTTTCAGCTGGACTGTCAAAAGCAATACTAACTTGCATGTAATCGTCCGTATTTTTATGATTTTTGTTTGCGTTTTACGCAAAATACGAGTCTAATCCTAGAAAAATAACAACAAAAGCTTATGCTTAGTTTTCGAAGAAGATACATGGGAAAAATGAGCTATCGAAGATACATGCCCAAGGACAGGAAGTTGGAGAAACCAGCGGGCAAAAATACATAAATGGCATCGAAGGGTTGGATAAAGCAGAATTAGTATTGCATCTTTAAAAGGACATCACTCAATAGAATTTAGTAATGATTTGTTTTATAGCGTGGCATATTTTTAAAGAAAATTTCCATTAAAATGAAGCATTTCGTGAAAAAAAAACTGTGAGCATTTAACAAAGAAAAGTTCGCAACAATAGCTTAGTCAACGAACAAGATTTCTTTAAAACAAAACTAGTAGTCACAAATATTTAATCAAAGCTTTCAGACTAATAGTTTTCAAATTATACTGTAGTTTCTTATTCGTCTTTTAATTTATGTTGTACGTAGCCATTATCGGGTTAAGTTAAATCGAGGATACATATTAAGCTAAAAATAGCGGTGGAATCATTTTTCGAATTTCAAATTTAAAAAAATTTAATGAGACGTTAAGGCGCCTACACATGCAATTGCTTTCCCAGAGTAAACACTTTTGGAAGGGGCTTACAAACCAATAAAAAGTGAAAAAACTAATTTTTTAAACAAATATTCGTTGAAATTTTAAAATATTGCGTTTAACTGGGAAACATTTTTAAAGTTTTGAGAATGGGCCTTATGGGACTGTCGTTTCGCCGAAGATCCACTCAAAAGCTTTGCTAACGTCTCTTCCAAACATACTACAAGCAGCACTGCTAAGCAACACTCCCCAGTTGCTCTTAATTACCTCTTTACTTAGAGTTTCGCGATAGAACTGTTTTTTGAATTAGCAGTACTCGAATTCCTTCCCTCTTTAAACTGACACATTACTTACCCCATTGCCTAATGCATTTTAAAGGAAGAGCCGAAGCAGAAAGGTCTGTATAGTTTTAGCTAAGCTTTGGATCGAAAAATCAAACTAGTCAGAGACACAGACTTAAGAGCTATTCTGCATTGTACGAAGTTTTGAGCAAAAAGTGAGATCTTTTTCGACATCAGAAAAGGAGCGGTTTCTCGAACTTTCGCAAAAACACTTCAATTAAAGAAGCTCGAAGCTCTCATGCTGCTTTGCTGACTCAACAACACTTATAACTTCAAACATCGCTCCACTAGATAACTATCAAGAAGCACTACCTTTTCTCACACAACGAGGGAGCAACTGATATTCAATAACTTCAAATTGGAGTAAACTGATCAAAGAAAAGAAGTGAAATAAAAAGTATGATAGGTCTTTACGACATGACTGCCACTTGTATTTCTGCAACATTGCAGCAGTGGGGATCTTAAACAAAGTAGCCGAGGTTGAGCATCACGAAAAACTTTTTCAAAAAAATCAGAGAAATTTCAGTTAACATGATACTTCGGCTTCAAATGAACACTGAGAAGTGTAAGATAGATAGGTCGGTTTAGGATAATAAATCT
Organism: Oesophagostomum dentatum; assembly: GCA_000797555.1. Classification (NCBI taxonomy): domain Eukaryota; kingdom Metazoa; phylum Nematoda; class Chromadorea; order Rhabditida; family Strongylidae; genus Oesophagostomum; species Oesophagostomum dentatum. The sequence goes on along the minus strand of KN550329.1, from coordinate 28,822 downwards.
CTACTATTTTCTGAATCCTCTTGATCGGATAAATCTCAGGACTTTCGTTATTTATTTCTTAATTTTTTATCCCCTAAATGTTGTGTGCGCTAAGTAACCTCAAAAAACTCTGAAATAACTTAATGAGACAGTAGTGAAGCGCACATGAGACAATGGCAAAATTTCATTGCCTAGGTAATAAAATATAGCGTCGCGACAAGAGCTGAAACTTCAATTTTTTATAAATTCGCTCAATTTCGCGATTGATAGAATACTTTACTATTTTCATGAGGTGTAGATACTTGCCGGTTTTATATGATATATAATATAACACAAATATCATCAGCTTCTAAAAGCATAGATTTTTTCCTCAAAAATTCAAGCTTTCTTCTGGCATTTTCCATCCTGACCTGACAAATGCAACCAGCAATAAATTATTTTTCCGTACATAAATTAATGCGTATGTAGCTTGAACAATCCTCAGAAACACTAAATAGTCTTCAGCTATTTCTGATTGTCTTGTTTACTAGTTTAGCCAGCTATACTACGAGATTTACACCAAAGTAGTACAAGAAACACATAAATTTCGAGAAGCAATGCAATCCAAGGCAAAAATAACTGTGGGCTCAAGCTGACTGTATATAAAATCGCAGGCCACCTGCTCCATAGTGAAGTGAAGCACCAAACTCAGGAAATAAAAAAGCTTATAAAGAATATGAAATGTTTGTTTAGGATAGGATATAGAGAAGCAGTGGCACGACGGTCTGGGTTTCAGAATTTTTTGAAAGAAAATACGTAATAAACTGACGACCTTTTTAAGAGAAAAATGCATGGAACACAAGCAATATGAAATGAATACGCTAATCAGGAATAAATCCCATGTGCAAGAAGGTGATCGCTCCAATTTCGGCTGGAAGTTGTCACTCACCCTCTGTGGAACATAAATTGGTGCCTATCGCTATGCAGACGCATCTATATTAATTTCCGCTTTTTATATGAATGTGAGCGAGTGACAGCTACATAGACAGCCCAATTACTTAAAGTACACTGCAATTCTTATATTCAAACGTTGTTCCGGGTGGAAAATGGAAAATTCATGAGATCTAGTTTTGTGGAGGTGAAGAGTTAAAACAAATATACGGCACTGAAAAGGAAGCAATCATGCAAAGCGACGGAGGAAGCTGTGCATTACTAAAGGGAAACTTATGAAAATTAACTTTTCAGAATTAAACACCACATTTTATCCTGTTACAGATCGCTTACTCCTTTTGCAGTGAAATTTATTATGCAGTTACTCGCTCAGGGCTCGCAGAAGTTACCACCAAAATAGAGTGAATCATAACAAGGTAAAATCTAAACTACTATCACCAACGTTTTTGTTGAAAACTATATCCAAAAATGAAAACTCTCATGCTAACATGTGCGCTCCTATCCTCAGCTTATGCGTATTCGAGCAATGCAGTTTTTCCTTCACCTTTCAGCAACTTAACCTACTTGGACATGCACATCAGGCTGATCCGAACAAGCCTAGGCATGATTTTAGCAAAAAATCAAAATTTTGAAGCAAAACTAATTTGAATTTAGAGAAGTCTTCCATACTAAGCATGCCATTTTATGAGCAAACGAACTCTTCTTCATTACGTGCCCGTTCATCTGATTAATCGAATTACTCGAATAAATTAACTAGTTTGGAGCGAAAAAAAAACTAACCGTAAAGGCCAGATCAGAATATTATGCAGAGACGCTGAGCTGATTCAAAGCCTATTAATTTAGGTTCGTTTAAAACGTCAAAATTCCCAAATCAACGCTGACTTGAAACTGTCGGAAACGCCAAGATGCACCGTATAGCATGAACTCAAAAAAATTGGAAGAGACTTCAGTGGGTGTATGCAGCGGTAGCTTCTCATAATAAAGGTCTAACTTCAAAATTTAGAGCTACACTGTTGTGAAGAAATCTTCTAAAATAGAGCGAAGGGTAAATTACACATAGACTTGAGGAAAATGAGAACAAAGCAGTGTGCAAAAAAAGTCCTGCTCGATTCTGCATGCGCCTGGCCGAGGGCTGCCATTACCGCAACTATTTCAAGATGCTTCGTGCTAAATATAGTAGCTAGATGTTCAACTTTCGTAAAGCTTACCTTCCAGAAATGGATCGGTCCGTAGGTTGCAGAGGATACATTCAGCTTTGCGCCAATAAAGTGCATTGAATTGTTTGTAATCGAAGAAACAATGTTTCTTGGCTGGGAAGCAGATCGTTTGCTTCATTGACGCCTGACTGAATGGTGCCATATGTAACTTACAGACTGATCACTCGAGCGGCGGTGCTAATTTATATCTTCAGAAGTTCAAAAATCGAAAAGAAAAAGAGGCCTAATCATTCAATTTTTTCTTGATGCTTCCGCTAATTAGCATTACGTTAAAACAGTAAGAGCATTTGTTACTCGATCTACATATAAAGCTACATACTGTGCGCGTGGCATAAAAGGTTATTTAAAGAGTACTTATAAAAAAATGTCAGAAAGAAATGTCGCAAACACTACCAAACTTGTCTTTGTCCCATAATACGTAAAGTACCAAGGTCTGGAAAAGAACAAAAACAATAAATTAATGTTTCACGCTCTGGTGGTGTTATTCACGCACCGAAACTTGCAAAAAAAGCTGCACGGATAGATTCGGAATACCATTCATTCCACAGTGAAGATGCATCGCAGCCAGTTTTTTTCCGGACACGTCTCAACTTACGGAAATTGCATGCACAAGCACGCCAAAATCAAATTATTGACGCGAATCTGATTATTTCTGGCAGCGACGCAAAAAAATTGAGTGAAGCGCCGTTAACTATACTCTCGGAAAACACTGAGACAAAGGCGAGAGCTGGCCTTCGAAGTGATTCGTAAATTTTGCCAGTTTCAACCACACTCGAAAAAAGTGGAAACCAGTGAACCTCGCTATTTCTAGACCGACAAGAAGGATAACACGATCTATAATACAAATGCCCATATACACAAATACAGAAAATTTAGCATTTTTCCCCAAAAAACCTAACTTTTTAACTTTATTACTACAGTACTACATATCGAATTAAGTGATGCTTACAGCTTTTCTTTTTTTAAAGAAATTCTAGACATCACTACCTTAAAGGCAGCAACTTAAAGGCATAAAATAAAATCCGTTTTCGAAACTTGACAAGCATGACAAGCAGGTTTTCGGCAATTTTTCTTCTAAGTTTTAACTTTTGCACTTTTAACTTCGGCTTTGGACATGCTGTAGCTAGGGTACAAAATACACAAAAAAAAACCCGAAATCAATTTCTTTCATGACTGCTATCTTTAAAAATGAACCGAAAAGGGATTTTATTTCATTTTTCTCAGGCTTCTAGCAGATAAATTATCTAGCTGTTCTTCACTACTACTATTATTTGCTCCAAATCTACTGCAGTCTTTAACAGTCTAAAGTCTTAATCAGAAAACTACCTGGTACCCATAGACCACAGCTCATTAGAACCCAACTACGAATGCGCTTACTGAAGCTGAGGTTAATTTGAGTTTCAAGGATACACTAAGAAGGGGAAGCAACAAAAATAGGCCCAGAAAAAAATCCCACTTGTGGGTAGGTTAATTAAGAAGACTGCTTGTACTACACGTAATTATACGCAAGTCGTCCTCGTTTACATAAAGGATTTTGCAGAAGAGTTCAATTCATTCGCAACAAATTTGTGTGAACATTTTAAAAAATCTCCAGTATTATTCAGCACGTTTGGCTATAGGATTGTCCGTGATAATGAACAATTTGTAAGGAAATGCAAGGCTCGCTAGTTTGGTCGAAATTGCTAAATTCCAAGGTCAAACCGTTTGGTATGTTGACCGATATAATCATCACTTATAGCAGAGAATGGCAATTATAAATTTTAATTAAAGGCTCTTTGCAGACCGAGACAGGCTAAAACAGGATGCGTGACTCAGGTGTCCGGTGTAATGTTCAAAGCGTTCATAATTTCTAGACGTGAAAAATCCACGAATAGCTTTCTCTTATTTTAATCTGCGAAGAACGGAACAAAATATGGTCGGAATACCCTTTTGGCTTTTGTTTTCGTAATCGTATAATATAAGGAGAGGTTCTTAATTGAATTTTCAGATTATACTGCATTCGAAATGTACCAGATGAGATATAAACCTTGCTATAACACTGGTGCAAAATCACTACCGGTAATGAACCCTTAAAAACCATTCTACTGTAACACTAGTAAAAAAAGAATCCACAGCCCATTCTCTTGAGCAGAAGAAAGTAGGAAATCACTTTGATAACCAAGGGATTTAAACGCTGTTTACGAGTGTTGTGTTTACAATGTTTACAGGAGTTCTCTCATTTTTCTACACAAAAATTTTCATTCAACATCAAACTGCTGATTCGAAGCTAGCCTTTTTTATAAGGTGGTGTCATTTTTAAAGATTTTTTTTTTAAATTCTTGAGCACATATTTTCAAGGTATAAGGCAGAGTTAAAGGTAATAAGATCATGCGCATGAGACATTTGAAAAGATCCACGGTTTTAAAAGTATCATGACTGGAGAACAACAGGAAAACTAAGCCTCTAAAAATAGAATCTTAGTAAGTTACAGCTGTAAACATGTAGCGCTGCTATTAAGGCATGAAAAACTAAGGTATACTGCTTTTGGACTCACAACTCTTACAGTTAATATCGCCGAATTTTTACATCATTGATTTCTGATCGGTAAATAGGAGTTGACGTTATAGCAACTAGATGAATTCTTTTGCAGAACCACTGTAGAAGCAGTTTTGCTTGTGAAAAATGATTCACATTTATTTCGTACATGCAGGAGTTTTCTCAAAGGCAATCTCGATAGAGATGTTCTTCGCTGTCCTCCTTGAACTTCAGTATCCCAAGCTAAGTTACATTTCTAAAAATACGTATAAAACTTTAAAATAGAAGATAAAGGCCTTAACAAGAAATGCTGAAATATAATTGAAAGAGCTTAGCCCTTTACTTGGTTATAAAAATTCTAGCTCAGATGAAGGAAGAGATGACAAAGATGATAAAGCATCTTCTCTCTGGATTCAAAACATGACTTTTAAAACAAATTTATATTATGCTGGTGTGTTCTGCACATCATGAAGATTTGAAGCACTTAAAAGTTGCCCTGTTTATTAATTACTGGAAGAGTAAGGAAAGCTGAAGCAACCCTAATACTGCGCATTTTACAGCGTTAGAAGCTAAAACAGAAAGAAAGTGGGCAGATCTAAAACAATCGCCGACGATTTCACAAAGGACAAGAAGCGGCCAGTTCTTATGAAGAAATCTGTAAGCTTTACTCAGAATTTCGTAGCAGATTTTCCGCAGTGGAGTAGAAATGTTACAGAGAATTTTCAGTGCAGCCCACGTTTCATCAAAATAGGAAATGGAAAAAGGGAATGAGGCCTCAAATAATCATAGGAATGCAGGTTAATCGTAGGCGGCTTGATAACAGAACTTAGCGACTCTAAATAATGCAACTCTTTAAGACTATTAAAAAAGATTGCAACTATTCCAGAAAGTGCAGTCAAAGAAAACAGTAATTTTAAATAATAGAATGGAAAATGAGGAAGTGCACCGATACTAGATTACACTAGAATTACTAGAATTGTCACGTGCTTTAATAAGTCCATTAGAAATATGTAGAAAAAAATCTGCATGTCAGTAGGTGCAAAAGAAAATAGGTAAGTTTAACATTTGCATTGTAAAAACCGTTATTATTAGACTGTTTAGTGAAATCCTAAAACTCAAAGTAGTATAGTATACACCAGAATGCCATATTAACAAATCATGTTAATACAACCATAACTGGACTGATGCAGAAATTTTAACGATTCTTCGAATTTGTTTCTTCAAAAGCTTGTAGGTGACTCACAGTTAACATAGTTCTATCGCCTCACTCAGGGTCTTCAAAGCTTTTACAGTAATTTGTACAAATCGAAGTCAAAACCTATAGTTGTGAGTTAGAATGACTCTTCCTAACCTGTTAACAAATGTTTAAAATCGATTCCTGTAGATTGGTTGTAACAGTACTTTAGCGGGGAAATTTTAGAAAATGTGAGGCAAGTACGTTTGAAATATACGTTCTCCCAAAATTATAAGCAATAAATTTAGTTAAATGCGTGTTTTTGCTGGGGAATAATAGTGGCACAAAAATAAGGCTATTTAAAGCTTTACTGCAGTTACATCTTTTTATTTATTTTAGTTGCTATTCAACGACCTCTTAGATCTGATTATTGATTTTCCTTGCTTTTCCATTCTTTCTGGAGCTGTATGTTCTTAGCTGCTATTCAGTGTTTTATTGTAACATTATTGCTGCATGCCGTTGACGTTGACTTTCGACATTTGCCTTACGAAGATGTAAGCTATAAATAAATAAACAAATAGAAATAAATAAACATTCGACCGTACCAAATAGCTGCCTCGATAGTTTAAAAATAAATAAAACTACGATAAAGAGTAGGATTAATGTGCCTTTAAAATTACGTTACTCGTTTAGATTTGTATACCAAGACTACTGAAAAAAATCGGATCAAAATTTGGTATCAAGACCTCTCAGAACTTATGCAACAACCCAGTAACGTAATAATTGTATCATAGAAAGATAGAGTTTTTAGGATCCAAAGGCTCACCTCGGTAACTACAATAACTCATGCCTCTTAAAAATGTTAAGACCTAGAAGTTAAATGACGAAAAATGATGTCAAGACAACGATGGCCGGGTGTGCTTCGCTATTCATTTGCACCCACCTGCGCAGTCAGCCGTATACATACAAAGGGCGAGGACGGACAAAGCTGAAGGGAGTCTTCGTCAGAATTCTCAATAAACGCCAGCTTCTTAAGGCTATGACTTAAGCATGGGGTATCCCCACGACAGCAAACGTCACAAAAAAGAAAGTTTCTAGAGGGGCTTTAGTGCAAATTTTGAGGTGAACTCAACAAAGCTGAATACGCCTTAGGGAACTAGCTCCTCAATAAGTTCCAAGCAAGCGCATTTTTATGAAAAACTATAATTAGAGTGCTGAGCTGTTCAAATCCATGTGTCTTATGCTATTAATCTTACTAGCTAACTTCCTGAAGCTTTAAATATAGATCCTCCCAATCTGCGGTAGCCGTCAGTACTCCTACTCCACGAACAAAACCGAACTGAAATGAATCTATTCGGTTACTCGAATAATTCGAAGAAACGAACGATTGAAACAATGAAACAGTTATTCCCTTGTTTAAGCTACTGTGCAGTTCTACAAAACAGTAGCGTGAACACAACAAACACTTCCCGAAGCATTTCCTGGTTTTTTCGCAGAAACATTTAAAGGCAGCACCCACGCTCGAAACAGGGTGGCGGACTTTATGAACGATACCTAGTGACAGCTGCCGTTTTAAAATCACTTTACTTACTTTCCACTTTTTGCTTGTACAGTATTTCTATACAAATGTACTACATTCTTTTTGAAAAATGCTGAACTGAGCACTCAGCAGGGACCGTGATCCTCCTGTAAGTTCAAAATTATTGACAGTCCATGCATTATTGACAGTTCTCGTTCATAAAGTCATACACCCCTCGAAACACATTCTGAGTTCTTGACAGATTCTGAAAGAGGAACTCAAAAAAGGGTTGTCCAAGAAAATCGCTCCAGAAGACTCGTCCGCGATTTCCTGGACGAGTTGTCCAACTAGCTTTCCGCGCTAGTTAGAGCACTATAACCCCTGGATATGAGTAGAATTGAAAGTTTCTTCCATGTCCTCGCGCTTAAGATGGTAGACGACCCCAACAGAAAGCATGCGGCGAAATAGAAAACTCGTCCGCGAGATTAAGGTCGAGTCTTCTGGAGCGATTTTCTTGGTCAGGAATGATTTTTGAGCCGAGAAATTTGAACCTCAACTATTTTTTTGAGTTCGTCTTTAGAATCCATCGAGAACTCAGAAGGCGTTTCGAGCGTGGCTGCTGCCTTTAACTCAAGGTATAATACAGCTTCTAATTCATGTCCCAAAATGCGCTCGCGGCAGATTGAACCGTCAGAATCCTTCGAAAAACGTAAAAACTGAAAAAAATATGGAGAATGTGGGTAGCGACCGAGTGTCTTCAATGTGCTTGTTCAAGCATGTCAAAAAAAATTTCACATGTACAAAGACAAAGACCAATTCTTTTCATGCGATCTATTTCACCTCTTTCTAGCTGCGCTGACATGAATTTACTAGCGGTGGTTCGCCTAGAGAATCGGTCAGTTATGGATCCATTTTCCAATTTTTATAATTTTTCCATGTGTAATCAGCACACCGAGAACTTTCAGCTGATATATATCGTTCTGGATTTTACGGATTGTGCGAAACCCTGACGGTTTCCGACGGATTTTGGGAAACGAATTAAGAGTTGTATTGTATTGAAAAGTTCGAAATGCCAAAGTATACCAGTCCAAACAAGTTACCGCGCTCAGGTTTACTGGACTGTAGAGAAAGCGTATCTTCTTAGCGTAACTGGATCTTCATCTTCTGCTGTAGTCACGTACGCTTTTTTTCAGTTAATATACAAAAAATTATAGCTATACCGAAAAGGGGTCCCTGGTCGTTGGAGGAAGACAGGTAGAATTACAGCTCAGTTCACCCGAAAGGATTTATCAAACATGATAGAACGAAACCGGTTTCGGCAAAGATTTGATTTCAAAGAGTTTTCTTTCCAGTAGAGGAGAAGAATGAAGGATTTACAGTGTCAGCTTTAAAATTAGCACCGCCTATTCACCATTGCTGAGCTGAAACATGCTAGCTATGAATCGCTGCTCACTGACAAAAGTGCCTCCCGCAATCCCATTTTTGAACTCTATTATTTACAGGGTAAAATTTTTGCAGCTACACGGATTTAATGGATTTAGTAATGAATTTTAAAGACAGCGCAGGTGTTCCCAACTTTAAATTGAAGCAAACATCGTCTGTAGCCGGATTTAGATGTCTTCGCTTACTTCTAGCTGAAAGCGATAGTCTTAACCTTGGTTTAAAATAATTTCTGCTATCATACTGTAACGCTCCTTCTACAGTTACTGCAAATTGTTCACAAACTGATATAGAAGCTTACAATGCGCTAGAGTAAAGTAACCTTCGTGATACGGGTTGAGTTTTCAAGAGTGTGTTGGAAACTCGAGGAGCCCAAAGGATAAAAAAAAATGTATTAATAGATCACGAGGGAGCTTCTAGAGCTGAGACAAGGGCATACTCAAGGGAGCCAGACATCAGTCGTCGTTCATTTCGGCCTATACCGATTTGTCCGGTAAAAGATGGAATCTTAGCGGCTCAAAGCTCAAAACGGATAGCCATCCTCAAGGATAGCTTTTCTTTCTGGAAGAATTGCTCCATTCCAACCTATTTTTGCGAGCAGTTTTTATGAATTCAGGTATATAGTGTTAAATTGTAGATGAAGGCGTCTTCTGCTAGTTTGAGAAAAGCTTTGCGGAAATATCATCTTCAAAAAAGCTACCTAAATTTTGTGCACAAACGTTTAGCAAGCATTTCGGAACATAATCTACATGTTTACGGCTTAAATACTCTTCTCTCGAAAAAAAGATTGGAGACTTTTATCCAAGTGATGGAGTACTCGTTCATCCGAAGTGCCTAGATAATCACTTCTTTTAGATCCAGAAATATTTGCGGTATTCCTTCAGAGTATGTCGAGTTTGTCGAACTTAGAAGAGGAAGAATGTTTGAGCAGTTAAAGCCAAAGCAAAAAAATAATCCATAGATAGCACTAATAAAACTTGAGCAAAAAAATAAAGGATAAAACGGAAGAACTGGAGGAGATTTCGATTTCTCCAGGAAAGCTGATGTTAGAGAGTTCGACAAAAAAGCGTGCGGCTTTGTCTACTTTAGAATAGTCTGAATATGTCTTCTGAAATGTCTTCCAGCAAAAACTCACCCCCTCCCCCCACCCCACATCAACGAAGGACGCATATACTACGCTATAAGTCCTGATAAAATGATTCTGCAGTTTCGTGAGCATTAGCATTAATTTAGGCATACTAGGACTGAAAATAGGTTTATATTTCCCCAGTCAGTTTTTGAAGCACTTACCATAAGTCAAGATCACTCAGTGAACCTATTTTAGAGCAAGGTAAGAAGCACCTAGCCTAGAGCAGAGGGTTGATTAAGAGGCCGGAATATAAGAAAATGTTTATTCCAACGGATATTGCTTTTCACAATCAGTTAAAATATTTTCGTAAAATTTAGAAATAAGTAGAACGGTAATTCTGCTTAGCTATTTTACCTTTCGCATTCAGCGTAAGCTCAAAATCCCTACACTTCCCCAATTTCGGAGCAAAGAGCTAGACGGCTGGTGTGACTAATGTTCTTCGATGTTTGACTTTTCCATTTATAATCCTCAAAGAAGTCGGAAGATGTTTCTACTTGGTAATAGTAAATGCGAGATAAAACAGTAGCACCAATGTCACGATAGCACGCAAACTTTTGCTGCTTTCCTAAGCAAAATTAACCATAACGAATTATGATAGAATTCAAAAAATTCCTTTTTTTCCTGCATTTGCCTGGTTTCGATGAGGACTTACGTCTTAAGTTTTACGGAGATCCAAAAAGCAACTTTCTCAGGCAAGCATCCCAGTCGGAGCCCAGGCTCTATTTTTTTAAATAAAATCTTCTCTGCTCCGAGTTTGTCGCCACAGTCCGTGACCGTGTCACATAGATTTGTTAGCATCCTTTGTGATTTGGAACACGTTACGTTTCCGTCAATTTGGAGAATATTCTTGTTTACAGCCAAATTTTCAGTGATTCTCACAAGAACCCTTAGTCATATCTCTACGAGCACCGCAGAAAAATTTTGGTGAACTAGACTCGAAAGATGCAGTTTAGAGCTAAGTAAAATAATCTAAAAGATTTTAGAAGCATACATGAAGACACTGAAGCAACACTTTTTTACTAATGATGCTGATCAGCTTGGAGGCTCGGCTATACCCTATAGTGATATGACTATTTACCAAGATTTAAGACTCGCTATCAAAACAAGGCAGTACAGTTATAACCACTACAGCGTTAACTAGGTTAAAAAAGGAAAATTACATCATCGTATTAAAGTGGAGCATAAATGGATCGTAAATTTTTAGTACCGGGAAATAAGGGCAAATAATTGGAGATTAGCGGTTTAGTGTCAACAGAACATGAAGTGAACGGGACAATGAAATGAAAATTACGGTGCATTTATTTATTCACATGTGATTTATTTATTCATACATTTTCAGATCTGCCCAACTAATAAGATTTCGTGTTAGTATTAGATCTACTAGGTCATGTCGACATAACATACTCTGCAGTGATAGTGATTTCCTTTAAGTATCTGTAAGATTTTGTCTGACAATCTATATGAGTAATATATATCTTCTTCATCGAGACTCCTACTTTCAGGTTTATAACACAACTTTGATTGATCTAGAATGTGCATTTGTCTGGATTTCGTTCTGAAAGATACAAACATTGAGGCATAAGCTGCAAGACCACTCCAACGGAAGACAGCAGCTCCAAATATAAATTGTTTCACAACTGTCCTACTTTACAGATAATTCTCTAACGGTCTGCTATTTTGCTCGACTGCTTGAAAACTTGCCACGGTAACAAGTATAGCTGAATAAGAGTATTCAAAATATAGTTTTGCACAGATTTCGGACTCCGAAAACAAAAACCACAAAAGAATAAATCATGCTAGGCTCTACATGGTTGAAGAGACTTCTTACTTTAAACATGTTCAGAGCATGTTTGAACTGCATGAATATATTGAGTTTTAGTGAGGTTACGAATCTTTTCGAAGTTGTTGTCGTAAAACAGCAACTCATATCGACGTGATCTACAACTGCAGGAAAAGGCCCACTACACAGTATCCGGATTGTAACAATGATTAGTAAGAATAACAAAAAGACTTCTTTCTAACTTCCTCCTTCTCCTCCCACCCTCCGGTCAATTAGGCCCATTCTTTTGTTAGATAATGGCAATAGTGCTAATCTCAGAATATAACACGTTTATAAATTTTATAAGATTTAAACACTTTTTCTTCAGCTAGGCATTACCGTAGTGACAAAGTAAACACTAAACCAACTGAAAACAAATTATTTTAATCTTAAAAAATTCGCAAACATGTTATATTCTGAGAAAATGCTGAAGCTTTAACATGAAACTTTAACGAGTTTGAATTCATTTATCATTCGTTGTATATGTTTTAACGAAACTTTCAAAGTACAATTTAAGTTTTCTCTACCTTAATGATGAGCGCAGGAGAAAATAAACTATCTTTAAAAAATTTTAGTTTTTATGTAGGACTAATGCACGGAAGGAAAACTAAAAAAAGATTTCTTAGTACTTTTAACTAAAAAAAGACCTCCTAACACTTTTACATGGTATATTCTGAAATTATTGCTAGGTCGTTGACACCGTAGACGGGTACTTAGGTGAAAAATTCAGTGAAAAGGAGAAAAAATCTCAAATTTTTAGGAAACGAAGTTAATCTGCGACTGGAGCCAGAGCCATATCTTCGATAAGAAAGTTAAGTATCTTCTATACGGAGACGTTCAAAAATAGCAAGCATCTCAGAAATGAAGAATTCTTATTATATTATCCTGGATATGAACCGTTTCAATAAGTGTTTGAAAACGCCTATAACTGCAAGAAAATTTGAGGGAACTTCTATGAAATAAGAGATATGAAGGAGCACTCCGGGAAAGTGCAAGCAATTATAACGACTATTAAAATTCATTTATTGATTTATAGCATATATGTTGACAGAGGCCACCAAAGCATACGTAGTGTTCCCATGGCGGGCCGAGCAAAAAAAGCGGCCTGGTGAAAGTGAGAAGTTGCCGGAGGGCGGGGAGTCGAATTTGACACGTATAGAACTCTCAGTCACTGAAAACTACATAGCTACATAATTAACACATCAACAACAGCTCCCCTTTATTTGAATGTGTCGATATGACAAACATGGCTGAGCACGTACTTGACAATCGCATGCGAATTTTTTCCTTAAAACCTATTTTAAAGCGCTCGAATATGTGTGCGATTTCTTTCACAGTTGTTTGAGGCAGCCATTTTTTCCTCACCTCTCTGCCATTTGAGCAGTAGAAGTGAGGAAAGCTGATAGCTGGAAAAAAAGGCACTCAACCAGGACATTTCTCAAGGCACTAGTAGTACTCACGTGTGAGAGTTGCACTTTAAATTCATATCCATAATACTAAATTGGGAAATTACTCTTTTCGGCTACAGCTATTAATGTCAGTTTACATGCACTTATCGAATTGGATATTTGTGCAGTTGCACTCATTTACTGTGAAACAAGGAAGTACCTACAGCGGATTTTTACTTTTTTAGTACCAAACACTGCGAAAGCTTGGAGGAATTAATTACCTAAATCCCTGTGGTTTATCTCACAAAAAAACATGAAAGCAGTAGCATATACACAGAAAGTTTTTGTGTTTCTGAAAGTTGCTTCCAACGTGATACATATGGCCGGCAGTTTCTTTTATCCTTTCAGTTCAAAGCTTTGCGAAGGTCAGAAAGGACGAGGGCATTTATTTAGTTGATTAATTAATTTCCATGTTTGTTTATTTATTAGTTTAATTAATTACTTAATTACTTAATTAATTAATTAATTAATTAATTAATTAATTATTTATTTATTTATTTATTTATTTATTTATTTATTTATTTATTTATCTCTTTATTTATTTGGCACCCCATGATTAAACATGTATGCACACTCCCTACGCTTCAAAGTAAAGCAGCAAAAACTTTTATTAAGTTGATAGAAACGTGTTAAGCCTTTTTAATGCTCAAATTTGGGACGGATTTTCTCCTAGATTTCTGGAGCAAGCGTAGCCAAGTTTTAGACTGCTTGAAAGTACAAATCCTTTTCTGCGTCATGTATTTGTTTCCTTTTAAAAATTATAATTCCCGATGAATCGATGCGAGCGAACAAATATGCATGGTCCGAATAGTAAATCTGAGTGGTCACACTTGTTGCAACAATATTTTTTAATAAAAAGCACGGATTCGAACGATCATAATATCTTCTTGTTTGGAAAGCATGTTTGTTTTAAATGGACGGTGCCCTAAACTTTATCGAAATTTCTTGGCTGAGGTGGGACCCGTGAAAGTGAAAGATGCTAATGTGCTATTACCATCTAATAATCATCAATAGCTTGGGCCAAACTGCCACTGTTCAATTCACAGTCGATAACGAACTCTTTTTTTTTAATTATCGGCTAATATCTTGCAATATTAATTGCAAAAGTGTTGAAAAAACATGAAAATAGTTATAAAAGCAACCCACTTTTGAATCATTTTTTCTCGAAAATGTTATAAAACCTGAGAGTACAGCTAAAAGTAAAGAGATATGGCCTTTTTATAGGGGTAATATCCCTCTACGAAAATACTTTATACTATACTTGGACTAGCTTGCATTTCGGAAGAAAAGTTGGACCTGGCCTTAAAAATTTGAAGGTTATCGCCTTCAGCTTCTCAAATATTGCAGCTATAGCAAGTACTTGCTAAGATTTTATTGCCAAAGATTTGCGCTTTCGAGCGATATTCAAGCCGTTTCACAAACTCTACTGTAAGCAGATTTAGGGTGCTTAAATCGAGGATTTAGAAAAGGGCTCCAAACTTTTCTACCAAACTAATAAAATACATGCTACAAAGCAGCTACGCCATCTTCTCTTAGAGCATTGCTATTGAAAAAGCGAATAGAAATAAATACACAAATAAATACTGACCCTATGTGGTAAAGTAAAGGCTAAAATTGTTTTACTGGTCTTAGTGCTACTGACCAAGACTGAATTTTCGAGAGTAAAAGAGACAAATGAAGTTCTTAGTAGCGGTATATAACCATATGTACCTAATTCATAAAGACAGCAATTTCAATAACATATGTTCTGGTTTTAAAAGATGCCTTATTAAGAAATGCCCACAAATGGCTAGACGGCGCATATCTTGGCTAACCTAGGAACATTTCTAAAACAGAATTCTCTCCCTTTCCACCATGTATAGTAGGTCACTATTTGTAGGATGACTACTTTACTATAGACATTCAGATATTTGAATGCTTTAAAAAAAACTCCCACATTTACAAGCTGTGATCTAGATCCGTTCCTATTTTAATAGACTTCCGAAGCATGCTTAGTAGATTTGTAAGCATATGAAAAACTTAAATGGAAAAAATGGCTCTTTATTTCGGCACATAAACGATAAAAATTGATGAATAGAGAATCGCATGGGCTCAGATATTTCAAAGCTACATCGTCGCCTCTGCTCCATGTTCTTAGTTTTCAAATAAGTTTAATTGGAATTATTTGAATATTCGAAGGTCCAAAGTATACCGGGAAATAACTACCATGCACAAACTCTGGACCAGCGAGTCAGCTCCATTTTGAAAGTTTTTTTTTCGAAATTTTAGCCAAGTTTGCAGCACAACTCAGTTGGACATTTTTCTTACTGAAGATATAAGAAATCCCCCACTGGCTGGTAGTAGCGACCAATCTTCGGTCCCATAAGTTCTCTCGTAACTAGCTTTTCTAAATTACTATGAAAACCTTCTACTCGAAAATGTACGTTTGGAAAAAATACCTATCAGTTACAAAACGTACCAAGCAAAAAAAAACCGCTACTGTCAAGCTAGAACTGTTGAACAACATACTTGCGGACGTGCATTCTTCCAGCATTTTCGAAATTTTTGAAATCGATGAAAGTTTAAAATTTCGTGATTTCAAAGCTATTAAAAGTTTAAAATTTCGTGGTTTCACATTTATTTATCATCGTCATATTGCAGTGTTTTGAGGTCGTCAAAGCACATTTGAACAGAACTAAAAATTAGAGGCTAAAACAGAATAATTACGGTTCATAAGCAGTAGCAAAAGAGCGGTCGGAGCAACTCCTACGCTTTTTTTCAACAGTAATAATTCTTGTCAGGAACGACAAATCATCTTTTCTTACAAACATTGGCTTCCTATTTGTAGCCCCTTTAAGGCTTTTGTCCTTGTACCGCTCAACAAAAATGTTTTATTCGTCTGCATCTGCATTCAAGGGCCTCCAGTCTTCCCTAGTCTAGACCTATTTTTGAATAATCAGCGACGTCTTACTTCCGCAAAAGAAGGAGGATATAATGAAAATAGAAGGAATTTAAAATAAACTTCCTCGTAGAACTTTGGTTTAAACTTTCGAACATTCGTACTTCTCATATTCACCTGACAAATTGACTAAACTGAATTTTTTTTCGGAAAGGCAACATAGGCAAGATTCTTCTATTACTCGTAAAGGCAGCACCCACGGAAAAAATCGATTCTAAGATTTTTGTATTTCTTGTACCCTAATCATACGGTTTGTCCAATGAAAAGTTAAAAAACGCAAAGTTAAAGCTCACCAAGAACATACCGGAAACCGCGCTTGTGCAGGTTACAAAGGTGAGCGAAAGAGTTATGTCGTCCGCTCAGGTCGACGTGCAAATCTGTCGACAACTCGTCCGCTCACCCTCGTAGCTTGAACAAGCGCGGCAAGCACTTTTCGGCATTTTCTCTGTGAGTTCTAACTTTTGTGCTTTTCAACTTTGGCTTTGGACCAATCATGTGGCTAAGGTACAGGAAATGTAAAAATCTCAAAGTAGATGTTTTCCATGGATGCTGTCTTTAAAATATATGGTGAAAAGCTACTCAGTTCTACTAATTTCTCTAACTTAAACCAGATCTCGAGTAGTGATTTATACATCCTATGGAAGCACAAATCTTGCGTATATTTGGGAAGCTGAACATGGTTCGGCTCCGTACTAATGCTTTACTGCTTCCATTCCTAGAAAAAAGAAAATATTACCAACAAAATCAGTCGCGGAGTCTAGAATCCAAAAACCGATGAGGAGCAGACGTCATGAGGAAGGAAGTCTACTTCAGCATGAACCATCTGCACCTCAGTACGCTAGCTAAGGTCAGATTCATATGGAGTTCGGTGAAAAGCCGTCGACACAAATTATTCACTCACTCGAACTACAAGTGAAAGAAAGCGTCTGCAGGACGTGAGACATCATTCTGAAAAACGGCTATTCAAACCTACTAAATGAATAGAGTATGCATGTAGCAGAACACAAAAGCTTGGGACACCATCTCTGCAATTCTAAGTTTCAGAGTTCTCTTTTCGCACTTTTCGGAGGAGAGCTTCATCTTCGGTAACATGTGCAATGACAGTTTTAATGCCAAAGAGCATTGAAAATCATTCTGTATGACTTGATTCTGAGAACGTTTCGAATTCCTCAAAGACAGTACCAAAAAAGCCCCATAAATTCCCAAATCTTCGCAAAAATGGGAAGAGAATGAGCTTACTTTAGCACTGACCCCTTTTAGAATTACTGCTCCTTTCATAAGAAAAGTTCAACTTTATAAACATAACATAATAGAGGCGATTCTTGTAATTTTGTAGCGAATTTGATAGCGCCTAAAAATTCCCACATTTTTTCCTAAAGAGCAGTGAATTATACGTGCATATCTAGCAGTGACCGTCGCAGAACATTTTTTCGGGGATCGATTGTAAAATTTCTGAAAACAATTTTAAGAAATTCTAAGAATTAAAATCGATATTTTCTAATCTATGGCCAAAATCATTTATAAAAATTGACCCCTTTTCTATTTTTTCTCTGGTCTCCTACCCACTTTCAAAAATTTTCAGACTCATGCTCGGGTACAACACCTAATACTGGCAAACGCGGTCCAGCGCTCAGTTTCTGTCAGTTTCACTGAAAGATAAACGATAAGCTTCTTAGCTTTTTTGTCCTCAGCGTTTCTGATGAACTGATCAAATTTCTTGTAACTGTGGTTATCGTGTAATATCTACACATCAAGTCATGACCCGTCATGGTATTACCTACTAGTGTAAATACTCAGCTCTGCATTACTAGTAGCTCATTTTTCTCTATTATAGCGCTTCGAAAGAACCTTATCTATAGGAAGTTCAAACATGAACAGAGTAGATTTGCTCTTTCATCAAACTTACAGTTGCTATAGGAAGGAAAGTGTTCATTTATCCCTGTTATAATAATTCTACAGTTTCGTTGTTTCATATTTATCTGCACCAATCCTCTTCCTACTTCCTTGCGAAATAATGTAACTCCTAAGGTTTGAGGTTTGAGATGGTTGCCCAAAAGTTCTTCATGCAAGGCGGGCCGCTTAAAGGAGTAGAAAAATTCGACAAATAGAGAAAATCGTAAGCAAGTCTGAGCGAAAGTATGTTTCACAACTTTCAAAACCGAATGTCAGAAGTCGGAAGTGCCAAAAACGCTGGAAGTCGGAAGTAATCGTAAATCCGAAGTCGGAAGGACTACCGCTTGGAAACATAGACAAGCTGAGAACGAATTTGGATTGTAACTCACATGCAGAATTAACAATGTGCAATACCATTTAAACCTTAACCACCACAAACACCCAATTGACTATTAATGAGGCGTTACAATGTTAAGAATGTCACGCCCTGTTGGAGTACGCAAAATTACACAAAAGGTCCTTCTATAGTAATTCGAAGGTAGAAATCTTTTGGAAACTTCCGATTTTAAGCAGTTTTTCGGAAGTCGGAA
>KN550328.1:19119-38364 GCA_000797555.1 Oesophagostomum dentatum | reverse complement strand
GTATCTGCGGCCTATATAAAGCGAAATACACGCCTCTTTTGCTGAACGCATACACAAGCTCGACGCAAAGCGAATTTTACAAAAGCCTACCCTTAGCTGCTAGTGGCTTCTCGTACCCTTGCATCTGTTCTGTGGATTTAGTGGAAATGTCTGGCTATATTTTTCTAATTCTGTTGCTCACGCTCTTCGTACTGGCTGACGCTCGGATCGTCGACGAGCCTTTAACGGATAATGAGTGCTCACCGCAGATGAATTTACCGCTTATGGAAGTTGCTGAGAAGATTTGCGAACTTTGCCACGAATTCCACAGCCATGAAGTGCCGAATATGCGGGCTGAATGCAGGTTAGCCTCAAAATCCTTGCGTTTACTTTCATTTTCATGTTCTATGAATACTGGATACTTTAAAAAATCTCTTTTTTCTGTCTTATTGTAAATCCTTGCAGGTCCCAATGCTTCTCCACGGATAAGTTCCGAACTTGTATGCGAATGTTCACCAGCGCACCGAAGCGCCATAACCGACACACACGCAGGCATCTATTCGGATTTTAAGGCTACGGTATTCCAACTGACGGCAAATATAGGCATCGTATCGTATGCTGGTAGCTCACCGGGTCACGTGCATACAGAGTAATACGTAACATTTCATAGCTATAGATTCTATAGAGCATTTTTTCCCTCTCTGTATATGGGCCCCTTTTTTCGCTCTTCGCCTACACTTCTTTCCTGTGCCAAAAAGCGTCCTATTACAAATTGTCTTGCCCACGTTCGCAGGGCGTTGATCTTCAAAAGTCGGTTTGCCTTCGGTGTCATCTTCATCCCTTGTTATGTCTGATAATTATATTATACAGTTAGCCAAATAGCAGATGGCATCCTTCTCGTTTTTCCTTCTATTTTTTTCTCATCCTTCCTCTCTCGTGTGTAAATGTTGCTGGTATCTATTGACGATGACTCTCAATTCGCATATGTATTAGTGCTCTCGTTAGCATTCCGCACACACTGGTTCATCGTTTCTGGTATACTGTAGACTTGCCGAATCTTCAGCAGAGTACGCATTCACAAAAGCAATCGCATATACACACAACACACACGGGTATCTTCTCTACTTCTGTGACGTCAAGCGATCTCGTTACGCTATGTATAATGTATATTTATTAATATTTTTATGAGTGAACATGAAGAGAAAATAAACATCTATTTTTAAATCTATTTTTGTTGGTCTTCATTGCTCAACTCAATCTTCGGTTTTCCATCATTGGCTGTATAAAGAGCAAAATTCTCAGAATCAGTCCAGTGGACATGAATTGAGGGTAGGAAGGGAAAGGTGTGCAAGACTGTTTATTTCTAAAGATTTCTTAAGGAATTTACTCAGTTAAGGTTTGTCATCAATTGAGATACTGGTGCTGGTGTCATACAGCTTTACTTGGCATTTCCACGGAATTACAGTTCATGGCTAGGGTACTACGGTTTCCTACTACCCGACGTTAAAGGTAAGATGCAAGTGGGCATGAGAAAAAAGCTCTTCTTCCTCTTAAGAACGAGCGAAAATAATTTGAACTGACTCCTAAAATGACTTCAATAACTGAACAAAAATTCCGGAAATTAGATTCGAAATTGCGTCGTTTTGCAATATACGACCTTTCCAGTATATCACGTTTAATTTACTTTTTGTCCCTGCAAGTTGTCGGATTTGCAAGAGAATCTGTTACCCAAAGTTTCGAAATTCACGTTATTGCCATACCTGCAGCTTATTCTACAGTTTTCTAAGGACCTATTCAGCAGAGAAGCTAAGATGAAGCGAATACTCGTGTTAGTTAATGAATTCTTATATATGTTTACTAGTGGTGTTTCATTTCACGCCAACAAAAACTGTGTATTGCTTCAATAAGAGGCAAAGATATCCTGCCCTGAAACGAAAAATTATATGAAAACAAGAAAAACCAGGGGTGGTAGCAGTTTATGAGTGCTCGATAAATCCCAGTATTGTTTGTTAACCAGAGCTTAATCAAGAGAATCCATCGAAGTCTAGGTGTTGTATAATGGTAATCAACATTACGAGCACACTATGGGACCCGAACGTGACTACTTCCCACAGATCTTGTGCGCGCGGACGTCCAAACCAGTGCAGCAGGGACTCTTAGCGAGACTACAAGAAAAAGTGACAAGAAAGGCGCACAGCGATATGCAAACCGTTTATTTCCATTTCTTTTTGGAATCTATTCTTGCTTAGCTTTGTAAGTATGAAGGTGAATAAACAAGCATTTGTGACAAAATACATATCAGAAAGATTTTTGTCAGTGGGAATGCTTTGTGAAGAAGTGCTGCGTTATGGGTGGCCTATGACCAATCGCATCCAATCGATTTCTGCCACCGCAAGATGAAGAACTTCGCCAGCAGGATGGCTTGGCACAAACCTGAAAGGTGCATTAGCTGCTGACTCGTGTGCTGCAGCGAAGCAAGCAGGGTGAGCACTAACCTAACCTACAGCCTAGGTTCGCGCCCACCTCTCTTGTCTGTGCTCTAATGGCCACAGTCTCCCCACAACCAGTATCCAAAACACTTACAATCTACATAGCTGCCGGTTGAATTTTCCGCACAACTGCCAGTTATAGTCAAATTTCCACCTTCTAGGAAAAACTCATTCTATCGAAGCAAACAGGAATAAGGAACAAGGAAGCTAAGAAGAAACGCCAAAAAGCGGAAAAACTTTTCTTGTCATGTTAGTATTTGAATAATAGGTTTAATAGCTAATTTGTACTATCTGCTAATATTTCATCCGTTTCTTCAAAAATAAACGGAATCATAGAGATGCTCTGCTAGTTTTCTGTTTTCAATAGTTTTTTGAGTGTCTTGAGTCTTCATTAAGAGTTATCCAATACAGGCCATTACACGAGTTTGAAAGGGACTAATCATCGTGGAACAATAAATTTTTCTCTTGAACCTTCTCTGCATTATAAATCCATTCATAACTTCTTGCGAAACGTAATGCATTCATTTCGAACTTTCTAAGAACATCTCTCGAAGGGTAGTAGCAGCTCGCTTGGGATTACGAGCACTTTCCATTCCTTGCACTAGGTAGAAAGGGGCAGTACAAATAACGAAGTAGAAAAAAAGCGACTAAAACAGCCGAAAAACCTGTGTCGGCTACATGACATCATCATATTGATCCACTGCGGTACTGTATCTTACCTATTCCTAGGAGGTGCTGTGACAGTCGACCACTTGTATGGCCATTCTTTGGAAAGACTGCAGCAATTACCTTGCTCGGTATTGCTACGATGTAGAGTTACTATTTAGGTGATCTTCATGTTGATCTTCAAGAGACATTCACTGGAGCTCGGTTCGATGCTACCTTCAAATTGTCAGGTCGTAGGTCTGCCAGGACGCAACGGATGCCAGCTATGGTGGAGATAATGAAGCCCATGTCAAACTGACCACCATATCTCACGTGACTTCAACTCACCGTTTGCCCTTCCTCTTTTGTCTACCCATGTATTTTTTATAAAATAAGTATTCGTAATACATGTAGGTATCACTACCATCGGTGTAGTACATGTTTCATTTAGGTTGCACTCCCAAGCTTCAGGTTAGGGCTGATCACTCTATGGCCTGTTAAAGCTGAGTGTCTAATCGAAAGTTATGCTATTTGTTTTACCATTGCAGAAAGAACTTCCGCAGAGTACTGTACATTGCTGCGACTACTTTTGCAGCTGCAAGTAAACAAAACCAATTTTTTTGTATCCAGTACGGTTGTATCCTCAGCAGGATTGTGGCCTGGAAGTAATATCGAATTTCCGATTTTTTGCTAAAAACAACGCGTGTGTTTAGCACTAGTATGGATACAAAAAATACAGCCAGTTCGGAGTATGGCGACGTCAATGAAGCTATTATTTTTGATTCAACATGTTTTTGAATGTCTGTGCAAATGGTGGCGACAGACATCTAAAAATAAGCGAATACAGAAGTGAGATATTTTTAATGTAAATAATGATGAAGCTCGCAATTCACTTTTCTGAAAGTTTCTAAAGAAGCAATTCGGATGGGTTTTTTAAAGATTGCTTTTGCCTGCAGCGGCTGTCTTTCTAGCGCCTCGTAACAAAATCGCCGCCTATCCAGGTCATCGCTTGGCAATAAACTATAGTATTCTTCTCGGGATGCTACCGTCTGCATTTGAACAGCGGCACAGGTTCTACGTTTTTAAAATTTTTTTTATTAAATGTAGTACCAACCCACATATAATCCTCCTTCAGGCACTCTATACTTGATCACTTTTATTAGTCGTGGAGAAGACCAGCGTAGGAGAACAAGTCCATCTTTCTGCGTCTATGTAAGAGAGGATTTGGACTGTAAAGAGCAATTCCGTTCCTTTAAAGTTTTAAATGCTTGTACAACGCAGGCACGTATGTTTTGGTTTTAAAGTGAACGTTTTTAATATTTAATATACCACCTGTATAAGTCCACTAGCACAGCAGCAGAGAAAAGCACGACAACGTCGTACCACAACATGCTGGAGATAGAGAAGGAATGTAAAATGACGACAAAGTGCGGTGGTGGGTCATGTCCCTGCAGACGGATGAAGTCTGGAGTCGATACTGCTGCAGATGTTGCTCCTGATGTTGCTTCTCCGGATGCGAACAAGTTCGCCAATATCAAGTTAGAGATTCTAGCGAATAACATAAAATAGCACGCGAGACAATCGAGGTGCTTTGAATACGTGCTCGAAATTCGTAAACAAATATTAAACTTGTCAACCGAAAACTTTGGTTGTATATTCATCAGATGTCCTAGCCATGGGAGGGTACTCTTCGTTGGTTGTTCAGTATATTATTTCGCAGCCGAGCTGTAGAGCAAATAATCCGGTTGTTCAGTTTCACAGTCGTGACTGATTTATAGGTTTTGAAGAAGACGGTTTGTTGGAATATTAACAATAAACTCCATTAACAACTGTTCGCAGTATGTCATGTCTTCGTTTCTTTGAAGCAAGCTGAGTGTCTGTCGAGTAAAATCTGAGTACAACATTAATAATTGTAAGGCGCGTTGTGAGTGCGCTTTTGAGCTAAGGCTTTCTTTGTCGTTTGAATACTGTTAAATGAACGCATACGTAGAAAGGAGGCGTTTGATGGCGTAGAAGAATGATAGAATCTTGCATCATTTTCAGACCCATAAGGATGACAGCCATGTACAAACCTTATGCCTGCAAGCTTGCTCACTAACACCGCACGTTGAAACAGCTGATACAAATATAGTAACAACCTTTAACAATCCTTTGCTGCCTTTAGAAATCTTTGGAGACACACTTTGCTTCCCCAACTTAACTTCCATTATATTCCGTGAACCGCATGTAAAACTTCCAGACTTATTTTCTTAGCTCTAGTTTGGGGAACTTTACCGAAATGGGCGAAATTAACTGATACCTATCCGATTATTGTCTAGTAGAAAAGAAACAACACTTGACAGAGATTCCTCGAATTGTACCGATGCTAGATGTAGATGCTGTGATGTACAAGAAGAAGTATATGCGGTCACTTACTCGTCACTCATTTAGCTGCATGCTGCATGTAATAGAGGTCGTCTCCTAAGATTGCCGTTTAGAAATTCTTCGCATCGAACCTACTAGATAGAACAGAGCAATTGTCTTCATGATACCATAAGGACTAACTAACTCTCTATTCCCTTATTATTTGTTGGGGGGTGATTTCAGTTCATGCTGCAGCCTAAAAGGAATTGCGTTGATGCCGATCATGTTTATCGAAGAACATTAGTCAGCGTTTTTTTTTTCGGAGTGTCTTCAGTTCTTGTGGCTTTCGATCTTTCTCTTGCAGTTGATCATTATTGTTGTTTTACTTGAAAAGATGCTGTTAAAGGTCACTTCCTTAATGCTAAACAGAGTTTTTATTCGAATTACCTTCGCTTTGTCGCAGCACTTTAAGAATGAAGCATATTATTTACTATTCCCATTCGTGGTTTTTACCTCAAGGCAAATATATGTGATTTGGAGATGTGAAATCAGCAGTCAATCTTCAGTACAAAGGCAGAATATTGTTTTCAACTGCTCCTGCAATATGTACAAGCTCTAATTCAAAAGACTCACGTTCACGCTACGCTCAGCATCAGAATTATGCTACATACGGTAAAGTGCAAGATCGGTGATGCCTAATGGCTGCGGGGTAAACAAGTTCAGAAGTAATATATAACTGTGAATTTTGAATTTCTGCCTGTGCATCTGCCAATATACCTTTTGCACACTCTGAGTATATATGGAATAGATCAACCAAGTCCTCTGTGTTCTTGCGTTTTTTGCGCTATTTGTTTTTATAAAGCATTTTTCAGTTTTAGAATATATGAGCGAAATGTGCTTTTTCGGACATTTACGATACTCATAAGGAGTCCGAGCGCTCGCTATTCTTGTTTTTGACCACTTAAGGGCATACGTAGTTAAGATTTGTCAGCGGACACCGTTGTTACTAATCAACAGTACGTAGTGCAACGCACTTGCAGAATTGTTCTTTCCAAGGAATTCAAATATAGAATTGGCACAATTAGGGTGAATTGTAGGATGGCTGACAAATCACGTGGGTTACATTTAGCTGGTAATTCTTTCCAGCTTTTGCGTTTCTGCTCGTTTGCTGTGGAGTGCTGGGCCGTTATATAACATTTCATGCCGTCATATGGGGGATTAAGTCCCATGATCGCTGCTCGCTGACCATGAGTTGCGCGCAATTTTTCACGCTCAAAACGAGGCACAAAATATCCTCACCTCAGAGTTCAAAACAAGTGAAGCAAAACACAACAAAGAAAAAAGTGGCTGAACCGAGGACTCTGAGATTGATTTGTGAGATGGTGAGATTTATGAAGGAGACGCAGAAACAACGTTGGTATAGATAAGATGGACTTGTTGAGGATAGGGGGTTAGTGAAAACGCATGCTTTGGCAGGCCTGCCGCGCGGGACAGCGGCACTCGTGTGCCGGTGCGACACAGAGGTGACGTATACGGTTTGGATAAGTAGTATTCTTCACTGCGTTTCTAAGACTGCTAGTTTATAGCTATAAAATCATCCATATTACTTCTGGTAACATGGATAATGGTGAAGCCAGTCCTGAAGCTCGTTTTGTGCGCCTCCTTTTGGGCAGTGACAACAAGGAAGATGACGAGTTTGATGTTTCCAGCCAGCTCCAACTACTGACCTGCCCCTTCGAAGAAGACAATTCATACGGAGAGGACAGTGAATATAATGGTGAACGTGGAAACGACGTCTCCTGAACAAGGCATGCTGACATTTATAACAGACGGGTATTCGAAAGGGCTGTTATCTTGGAGAATTCTTCAGTTTCAAGAGACAATATAAGGACCAAAGGTTTCGAATATGACCTGATTACATCACTACTGGATAAGAAGCCTTAATCAGTTCGCCGTTCTGTGTTTCAACGGTTCATTTCTTCCACCGTAGGGTTGAAGAATGAGAAAGGAAACAGGGATCGCTTTGAAGGGGCACGGGTCGCATCGCTACGCTTGTCTTTGATTGTGTATCTGATGGTAAGGGACTTTTCTGCAATATCAGCTGAGCGATGCACTTCGAAATTTGCATGATTGAGCTCAGAGGTGTAGTCATATGTGTAACATGCGCGTTTTACTTTTCTTATGCCTTTCAAAGAGCATCTGGCTCCGTCCCTAAGAAACAGACCGTCTTCCTATATACCAAAATGGTAGTGTTTGTTACTATTATATACACACATACATACGTATATATTATAGCGTTGTGTTGGTTCACCAGTTTGCAATTAATGTGCAATACTTTCAGATGAACGCACGTAGTACACGGTGTAGATGATTTGATGTCAAGTGTACACCATGGCATATGCAAAATATATTTTGGCTAGGAAAGCTTTGTAAGCATTCTGATTTCTGCCATGAATCCAGAAGCGAACAAGAGTAATAAACTTTTCTCCATAATGAATGATTTTCTGTCGTATATACCGAATGCACTGTAGACAAGCTGCGGATAGTCAACGATTACTGGTCTTCAACGGCGGTCAAAAGCTAGTACACCCCAGAACACTATTCAAAAATTTAGCGAAATGCCAAACTGAGTGGGAGAGAACTTTTTGAACAACTTAATAGAAGTACTACCCACCCTTACAATTTATTTTAGCACTTCAGAGAAACAGCTGCAATAACAATTCACGAATAAAGTGCACAGGGTATCGCAGCATAAACACGATGGTGTACATGAGCTGTACGCGGCTACAGATACTGTAAGCATTTGTACTTACTTGGCGTTTCAGTGCTACGAGGTAAAAACAAGGCGGCAAAATTATAAAATTTTAGTACTTTCGGATGCCGGATGTTCCTGGATTCTGCGTGCTCTGACAAACCTTCTTTGAGATCAGGATTCCCAAAATATTTGCATAATCATTACATCCATATATAACGTCATCAGTCAGCATAAGCTACGAAGGGATATTTCATAGTTACAAAATGTCGAATGACGTGCATAGAAAACATGATGTTACCAATAGATGCTAAATGATTTGCTATTAAAAGCAGTTCTCAAAAATAAAACTATTGCTACTAATATTACCGTAACGAGTTATATTCTCATTTAAAACCGTGACGAGGCGACAATTCCAGAAACCGAAAAAAATCCGCCCTTTGATGGGGATGAAGGGGATTTCGAGGAGTTAACGCCCAAGGAGACATATGTGAACGAGAAGCTTTATTCGATTAGTCCCACCTTTTCTGAATCCTTTGACTTCATGAATCTTGCCGGAGAAAAGTCAAAAACTACGGATATAGTGCTCTGTTAGAACCACGCTCAACAGATTAGTCTTTTGGAAGAATGCGCAAAATGGGTTGATTTTGATAAACAGTACTATTTCTGCATAACGCCAGTCCGAACAACATTAAGTATAACTTCTATAAAAAGTTTGTAATAATTAAAACGAGAGTGGTGGCTTTTAACTTGGAAACTTTAATCCACCGCGTCTTTATGCAAATGATTAAAGGTATACGTTTTCTTCTTCTCCGTCTTCTTTATTTCATATTGTATGCAGCAGATTAATAGACGATGGTGTGCAATTTTCTCTTCAAAATTCGCATAGTTGTAGATAGGCACCTTTTTTTTATTATATCATGCGGAACTATAGTCCTTATCCTCCTTTTGGAATCCTAGCAATCGCCTCACCCTTAACCAGCTTTCTCTAGTTTCTGTCTAGATAAAGCTCTGAAATTTACATGGTTGAGTTGAGGATGGTGATGTCTGCGAAATGTGCAGAACATTTTTATTCAAAATTGAATTTTCGCTCCTCCACGGAAATATTTAGTATATTTGGTGTCCGGATTTCTTGAAGCTGTGATGTTTGCATTGAAGTAGAAATGTTGACTTATCATTTTAAAGTCAGCAGGCAGCTTTCGTCTCGGTCATGTCCAGTGAATGCTTCCCAACGAAATTAAGGAGAATTCTAGAAGGAGAGGGGCAGTTTGGTGTTCATGGACTAAAGTTCCTAGAATGTACATCATTTCCACCTTCGTTACATAGCTAGAAAAACTATTCGTCTGTTCATATCATAAAGTTTGGCTATTCGAGCAAAAATTTCTTTGCCTGAGAATTATAGTGCCGTTTTAAAAGTGCCAGCTAAGTGTGAATCTTGAAAAATTCGGAGATCCCGCATAAGCCGCACTCTCGTGCATGTAGTGTTGATGCGAGTAGGCCAAGAAAGAACTCCTTGGCTTTGATATGAATAGCTTGCTGCTGCTGCTACGGCGGAGGATAACGTATGACAAGACATATTCAAACACTGTCTCTCAAGCAGTAACGAAAACTTTGTGAAGTACTAAGTGGAGTGCTCTCCAAATATGTTGATCTCATAAATACAGTGAAAAATCACTGTTTATGGAAACACAATTAAAACGATCATATAACATCACTTTCCCGCAAACTTACTACGTCAAGGCCAAAAGTGACTCTAGAAATAGTAGAATGGAGCTTTTCAGCTACAATATAGCGGGAGCCATTTACAAAAATAAATTATGACGCAGTTCTGAAATAGATGTCCAATTTTACATCATTTCCGTGATTATTGCGAGAAGAGATTGAATCGGACTAGGATTATAGATGTTACAGAGTTATAAGGTCTGCTTACGCAGATCTCTCTAAGAATAATACGAATGCATGGATGGCCAGAACAAAGTAACTGCTACCATTCATTCTTAAGGAGAAGCAAAACGTGCATCCAGTATATAGTATACACAGGTAGAACCAAGGAAAAACCCAATGTTCTGAAATTCCCAGAATATGCTTCGCACATGGTAGTACAAGTACTTTTAAGAAAAGCACTGATAAAACTACAGTATCATTTTCCCATGATGCGATAAAGTAAAGACTGAGCCTTGATGAAATAACTTGAAGCCGTAGAGCACAGAAGAGTAAATTCGCAGAAAGTAATCACTCTTTACATGAAAATCAGGATCAATAAGTAATCAGTATACAATATTAGTCGGAAAATAAACATTGTATTCAAACAGTTTTGCATAAGCGCTTGTTTGGAGGGCAGGCATCGAAAAGTTTGCCGAATTGATATAGTTAAGAATTTACACTAGAAAACGGAAATTTAGTTATAGCAGTATATAAACCTCACTTGCCTTGCCTGAGCAACTTCATTTGAGCATGTCTGCTGGTTTCATTACTTAGCTTTGAGGAATAGTCACCATCATCCCACTATCAGGTATTAAGCTCACAGTTTTTTTTTCAGTTACTGTTGCAGTTTTGGCACTCATATTCTGACTTTATTCTGCCATTTCCTACATTCCAATCAACAGCTATTCATTTTTACCTTACATTTAGGCTTCTTTTCTGATGAACACTCACACACCAATTCCACTTTTTATATCTTTAAGATTAAGAATATTGGCATGAAACTACATGCTTTTGTGTTCTTGCTTTGTGCTCAGGATCTGAATTACTTGCCAAATGGGAACGTCTTCATGCCCGCAAATAGTTAGCTCTCTCATCGTTGAGAACGAAGAAACAGCTTGCATATCCGTCGCAAAACAAAACCTTAGATCAATCTTTTACGTTTCTAGGGTGATATTTTAATGGCCTTCAATCATGAGTACTCAATATTAGAAAACACCCCAATAATAGAAAAACTCGTCAACAATTTTTAATTCAGCCTTCAACCGTTTTACAAGATGGATTCAATATTTTTTTCATTATTTCGGTATGGTTCCGGTATTTATTAGTTTGCCACGTGCATGAACAACACTTTTTCATTAGGCGCTTCGTGAACTTCAGTAATTACGAGTTTTTTGTAATCTATCGTGTTGATCTACGTCAATTTTTGTAGAAAGTGTTTGTTTTGTTTACTCCATTCTGCAGCTTTTTGATTAAATTGTTCAGTGTTTGGTGCTGTCCGTTTCGGGCTTTTTTCCTGTACCTTCTTCGCTTGGACTGCTTCATTATGCTATATGAGTGCCAGCGGTAGTCTCCATTCTCTTGACCTTTGATGCTCGTGCTTACCACTATACACTTTTGAAGTCGCATTGATGCAGCGCTCTTAGTCGCCTAACGCACTAGGTGAGATAAGTTCTGAAGCCGTCAGGGGTGTACGATTGGCTTGCAACAGTCCACGCACACCTGAAACAATATTTAAATCATTTAGATGCTACTAAGAAGCTTTATGCATGACGCGCCTGCTTTGAAAATTACATTTTGCTCTTTACAGTAGGCAGTAAAACTGGCGTAAGCAAATGCACCTTATTAGTGGCACTTCGGTTGATTTTTTTTAAAATAAAATAAATTTTTTAAAAAAAAGTTCGACATTGACATAGCAGGGACGTCGGGGCAGCAGCGTAGGCAGATCCGTCTATAACGTAAAACGTTTGGGAGATAAATTATACTGTTTTGATTGTATTTAAGGCATATGTCGGCTCTACAGATTCTTATCATTATTGGCGGCTGCAAACATGACTGACGATGATTGATGGTTCTCTTGGCGATCAAAAAACAACTGTGGTCAACCCAAGGATGCTTTCAAGAGCTAATAGATTTATCATTGCGAAAAACAAGTGTATATTGAACCCAGCGCATTTAGAATCGTTTGTACCTTACACATAGTTAGGACAAGTACAAGATTCACGCAATCTTACATCTCTAATTCCCCTTCATATCTTGTTCAGCGTTGTTTTTAATGAAAATGTCGCATTTAATCCCCAATTTCCGGCCATTCGGGTTTAAACAGGCTGCAGCCATTCAGAACAAATAAAACCAGACAAAACCCATGAGCTCCCCGCACGAAACAAGCAGCAGCAGCAAACGTAAATCTATATAGCGCTAGTCTCATATTTTTATCATATAAACAATACGGACTTATGGCTAAGAAAGCAGAACATTGCTGGAAAAGTGGGTGGCGAAACCTTAGATAGCCATTCTGCTCTGTAATACTATACAGGCCCAGCTCCTTTAACTCAGTTTGGTTAAGTCCTCTAGCACCGTACATGTAATTATCTCACGCAAGAATATTATCCAAATATTCACAGTAATGAAGTAATGAAAATACAATCATCTACACGTACCTCTAGCAAAAAAGGTTAAAACGTCATTACAGGAAATGAAGTTGCAGAAAATTAATATCGACAAGCTATTTCTGGCTAATCACATTCACTAATAGAAGCGTACAGAGAAACTTTCATGGTCAAGCTCACTCATACGTTGACATTGGAAAGCTCAATGGACGCGCAACGATTTTCTGTACCATGAATTCGTTCTCTTGCGCATGATGTCATGGATCAGTGGTCAACTATAGGTATGACTTATCCGTGATTGCAGCAACTTTGTAGCGGGTCATTTGAATGTAATCGGAGCTATTTGCGCGCTTAATTGAGACATAAATTTGATTCTAGCGCTAAGCATGTACTCGCTCTGCAGAACTTTCTTCCGAGTGTTAGAGCTGTTGTGGAGTAAGAGATAAAAGTAAGGAAACATTGCATTTATTTTAAATTTTTTACTGCTCGAGAATGTACCACTTAAGTGAAGGTCGTTGCTGGAACAACTTAGATGAAATTAGAATTTAAATATACTTCTAACAAAATCACTCTAAAGGTAAGCAACATTTACTTCTCAAATGCGAAAAAAAACGAAATTGACCAGGCAGCTAATCCACTGCCTGCAACGTCAAAACATCACAGCTGTGTATTTTGGTTTCGTTTCACGACTGCCTCTTCTTTTCGAATTTTTCTATGCCGTAGATAACCACACTAAACCATCTTAGCCAAAAATCTATACATGTATTTTTGAGAAAAAAACAGCGAAAAATAGCCTCAGGTGTCTCTGATTCTTTCGACACCTTTTCATAAAACCTTCTCTAAAGATCTAAATTCGACAAAATTAGTTTAAAGATGCAGCAGCTGGTTCGGAACAAACATTAAGTCGTATTTCCTTCAAATTAGACTTCCTTCCCAGAACGGTTCTAACGTGTGAATCAGTAACGTAACAGATCAGACGTTCCTTGAAAATACACCAGAAATCCATATGAACCTTGATGAATTGCCTGAAAATCTTCCTATATCAGCATAACCTAACTGCACCTTGCGAACCAATAATTTATCTATTTGTACTTTATTAAAAATGCCTTATTATGGTGTGCACAGAGAATTACACCGGAATTTAAATACTATGCAAGATTATACTTTGAAACGAAGAACTATGCTGCTCATCTGTTGATAAATGTTCTTTAGAGAAAGCGTCAAGAAGTAAGATGGAAAGCTATAAAAGACGCATTATTTATTCAATATCAAGAATTTGCCCTTTATTACATGCTCGAAAAATCCCATGCCTTTTCCTGAAATGTTTTTCACAGCATCCTTAAACGAATGCAAGTCACGATGTCGGAAATCCCCTATTTCACGGAAGAGTATCTTTTAGTGTTGGCGGCGCGATGATCTCTGATTGTACTGCAATAAGCAGTGGCTAATTCTGTTAGACGGCATTTGATCTGGCATGTTTATTCGAAGAACCTAAATCGTCGTTAATGCAAAAGATTTGGTCTTACAGGGTATATTTTGTTTACTTCTAGTCATCGTTATGAAGAAATGTAATTGAATAAATTTCTTGAGGGAGGAGCCGAGATAAAAAAAATATAGTACCATATTTAACTCTGAAGCAGTATTTGCTCATAAAGTCTACCCAACTGTAATATTCAAGGTAGTACTTCGTAGAAATCACCGGAACGAGCCGCGAGACCGAACCAGAATATATCGCAATTTTAAATACCAAAATGAGCTGAGATTACAATCCTGTTGTTCTGCAAAAAATAAGCATAAAATTTGGAAAGCATTCTTTTGAATCCCAGAATAGCTTCGCATGGACGTACTTACTTGCGGCAGAATTAAAGAACAACTACTCAACGTTACAGCCTTAGAAAAACGTCTTAAAAATATACTTGGGAAAAAACCCGTGGTATTTCCTAGGCCTCAAAGATCATGGCCCAAGCTGTTTTTACTTCAGCTGACAAGTTTACGAGAATTATAGGACAGCAAGCAATTAGGCTCATTGCGAAAGTATGGTCTTTAGAAAAGAAAAGCTTATATCTCTATTCTAAAAGACGAACACAAGCAATTTATTTTGAATTCACTATACGTTTTCACATTTGCACAGCAATACAAAGTAATACGTGGAGAAATCATACGTGTGTCCTTGCACATACTACTGCAGCTTAATTGCTTATTTGTCCTTGCAATTAGTTGATCATTCGCTCTAATGTTGAATTTGAAAAGAAAAGCCTGATAGCGCGATGTCGTATAAGTACGTATCCACCAGAATCGCTACAACTTCTTGGCATTCTTCATTATCCTTTCACTGGCTGAGAGGGCAGCTACGATGAAACAACACTGAGATCTACTGAATGGTCCATAATAACAGACGGAATGACGCTATTAAGCAAATTACCAGGAGCTGACTGATTTTCTAGTGCGCACATCATCCCGGTTTTTAACCTACTTTCGCTGAGCGAGATGACCCAAAAACCTA
This sequence comes from Oesophagostomum dentatum, assembly GCA_000797555.1. Taxonomy (NCBI): domain Eukaryota; kingdom Metazoa; phylum Nematoda; class Chromadorea; order Rhabditida; family Strongylidae; genus Oesophagostomum; species Oesophagostomum dentatum. The sequence goes on along the minus strand of KN550328.1, from coordinate 23,343 downwards.
AGCTTAGCGGCTTCTCTCGGAAGCTCGGAAGCGGTGAATGATGATGACATCACCATTTCAGGGAGTCGACATGTGCTTAATGTAAAACAGATCCCATTCTGTAGAAGGTCAAATGCCAATGATCCGAACCAGAGCGATTGCACCTAAAATAGTAGAAAACACGAGTAAAAGAAGCGCATACATTAATTTTACGCATTCCAAAAACGACGGCGGAGCGCTTATGTTCATATTCAGCACAAGCGTTATGTAACAATCATGATTCTCAACAACCGGAGAAGTACTATGACGATAAGAAAGCGCACTTTTTAGAACAGTTATCTGGGATTTAAAGGGACAGTCTCACCCCGTTCTTGAGATTATGACATTTTTAACTTCAGCGGAGGCTGCCGATCACATTGGTATACACATTCAGTGACAAAACTGCAAGAAGCCCTAGTTTTCAAAGGGGTGAAATCTCAAATTTAGTATTGCTAAGAGGCTTCTGAAGACTGCTATGTACTGCCAAGGGGCGGCGGGGCGTTAGGGTCCGCCAGCCGGTACCGAGGCGCCTGCGGACATTGCTGCCAGCGCGCGCTGGTACCGTACCACGCGGCGCGGCTGGCTACACCCACGCTCCAGCTTCTTCACTCCACCATCTGGCTGCGGCAGTGAGTAAACACGACATAACGTTTCAATCGGCAGCGAAACACCAGGGTAACCATAGAAGACAATAAGGACGGCTATTAGGGACTTAGCAGCTTCTCATACATCATTTTCAAGTCTGATTCTGTGTATTTTGAAAAAACGAGTGAGTGAAAGTTTTGTGCCTGTCCAAACATCAAAACTCTAAAGCCCCACGCAGAGTTGGCGAGCTCGACGAGCTTACAATGTTATAGGGGTGGTTAAATGGTTGCGTGGCAGCCCCTACAGCACTGGCGAGCTCGCCCAGCTCGCGCACTCTGCAGGGGGCTTAATACACATACCGTGAACCATAAGCACAGGTTATCATAGCGTTTCGCCGCGATTCGCGCCGCGATGTCGCGCTTGTAGAACTGCCGAACGAGCCGGATAGTGCGATGAACAGGGTGGATAGTGGGCGAAGGCAGCCGCGCCGCGTGGTACAGTACCAGCGCGCGCTGGCAGCAAGGTTCGCAGGCGCCTCGGTACCGGCTGGCGGACCCTAACGCCCGTCCCCCCTGCCAAGGCACTATACTACTGAGGAATTCTACGCAACCCTAATTAGGTGTAGTTGAACCTATTTCATGGTAGCGGTTCATCTCCCGCAATGGGCGACGGCATATCACCCGGTTCCGCTCCATCTCTGGCACCGGCTAGATACTTAGTTCATGGCTCCCAAAAAGCACGGTAATATCCCAACAAGAGCATACGTGCACGTTTTGGTCGGCACATGTGCCATTATCGTATCCTCACGGCAGTCTTCAACGTGTGTAGGCACTGCACTGATTCCTCAAAGAAACTTAGCCTAGAGGGGAAAAAACCACTTTTAAAGTGAGCATCTACAGTTAGACTTTTTAAACAGAATTCGTACTCTACTGCAACTGAAGACGAATTGTCGCTAAAATAGAACAGCGTGTTTTGCTCAATCCTCCAAGAATTGTCAGATGCATTGTATGATGGAGCCCTTCTAGCTATACAGCTACTCGTCCGTAAATTCTTCTTTAATTGGGTTGAATCGTCAAGATTGAAATGATGTGCTTCAGGATTAACAAGTAATGATGCGGCTATTTCTAACATCATTCAGTTTCATTAAAAAACTGCATTTGCATTAAATTCTACCGCGCGAAAGTGATGTTAAGGAGGCATTAATTTGGCTGCAAAGCTATTACAATGTATGAGGAGAACTATTTATAAATATTCGTTTACCTTCCTTAGACAAAATCGTTAAAAAAACTGGGGACAGGGGATTCTTTGTCACCAGCCATAAAACTTTCCATCATAACAGTCAAAGCAAAGAATATACCAATTTGTGTAGGTAATTACTGGACGGGTATTAACGCATTTTGTTTATTAACGGTAGATCCAATATGAGGAATATGTTTCTCAAAGTTTTTTTCTTCTCTTAGTAGGAAAAATTCCCTTCTGTCATCTGTTCAATGTTTGGTGTCACTACTGGCTTATTTCCGCTTAAGGTGTAGAAAAAGCCAGAAATTTAGACTTTAACGGCTCCGTAATACTAGATAAAGGCGAAAAACGACTGCTCCTTCGGAGGCGGATATAGCTAAAGTAACTATTGTTGATTAAATTTAGTATGAAGTTCGCTAGCAAAGGTCGGAGTTAATATACGGTGCATTTCCAGAATTTTTAAAGGCAACCTGACAAAAGCAAAATTTAAGCCCGATGCGGGGCTCGAACCCGCGACAGCCAGATTAAGAGTCTGGTGCTCTACCGACTGAGCTAACCGGGCTGCACTCGACCACTCTTTCAACATTATAAGAGTACAACATAGAAGTTAGTGGTGCATTGATACGTGATTCCGTCAGCTTTCACGTAACTTCTGACACATCTCCACATAGTCTTTACTCGTGAAAGATACGAAGTCCCCGATAACTATAAAAGTCCTGCGTTTCAATAGACACAAACTATAAAATTAGGCATCTCCCCCCGTATATACCTGCATTAGCGCTAGGAACAAAGCGAAAACTGAAGTGTGACGTGCACGCAGGGTGTTTTATGTGTTCTTCGCTAATTTGCAAAGTGAAACTGGCTGGTTGCCAGATCATCAAACATGTTACAGCTGCTGGCGACCGCACAATGGGCTGTTACGTGCAGTGAAAAAAACCGCACCCGAAATAAATTCGCGACTCTGCAGAAACAGGAATCGCGTGTGGATCTGACTGTTCTTTCTGTTGTGGTAATTAATCAAAGGCTAAACGAGAATCAAGGAAACATCAAGGTGTTCTCGTTTGAGAAATCACGTGGAAAATTATGTTCGTATGTAGCATCCGCTTTGCCTTCATGATTGAAAATTTAACTAAAGCAAGAGCAAGCCCCGTGATATTTAGACTTTTACATTAGCTGGGCATGCATTAACAAATTCTTAATAGAGGAATTTGCTTATTTTTGCAACTGATATGATGCAAAGACTATTTGAAGTCATTCGTGAGTGAAAATTTTCGTTCTTCAAACAAATGTTTAGTCTCCACCCCGTTTTATTTAAAACATATAGGATTTCATAACAAAAAGCATCGGATTATTCGCAAATGAATTCACGTACATGAATAAAGTGGAAAATTGAAGTGTAAAGATGCGTCCTGAAGAGACCAGTTTTAATGTCAGTTTTCCATATTGTTAAATAGTTCTAGATAAATAGTTAAACAGTTCTAGCGACCTCAAGTCCGAGGGTTTAGAGGGTTCAGCAGAAGATGTCTCTTACCAACGGGATGAGCTGATTTGTATAACGGATTCCCAAATGGTTTTATCTGATGTATACGTGCCCCGGGCAAGAACAAATACAGTAAAGAGTGCAACTGCTGTTGGTGACATAGTGCGTCTACACTTCTCTTGGCAGTATCCTGGAAAGTATTTTGTTACGAGACTTTCCGCAATTTTTTCATTGTTTAATGCTCCATTGACCGCATGTTTTTTTCATTATTGACATGATAGAAATTGCATTAATTTCATTATATATGAGGACTGGTACTTACATGACAGAGGTGCTGCAGCAACGATACAAAAGCCTATGAGGTTAGTCGCAAGGACATGGCGAGCTTCCTTTGAACGGAAGTAGAAAAGGGGCAGAAACGATAAGTTATATAAATTTGTATCAGCTATGTTCTCGATCTCAACACACAACGCCTTCGATTTATGGACCTTAAACTTGGTTAATTAAATCCAGTAATGGTCCTCCAAAATAACTATGAAATAACAAAAGCAACGAAAGCATAGAATACTTGCGTACACGACCAGCGCATAGAAAAGCGCAAAAAAGGGTTGCGAGACTTTCTACCCTAGGGCGAATTCTGCCTTTCGGGCAGATTACGCGCGGTTACTAACTCGCTCACAAAACTGTAACTTGAGTTTACCTTGATTCTGAGTGGAAATTTAGGTAAGTGGTGGGAATGGGTGACCTGTTCTTTCCTACGGTAGGTAGTCTTGCACCTGCGGAAGAGCAGTGAGGAGAAAATATAGATTAATCAAGTAAAACCCACAAAACACATGTCGAAGCGCAACTGGATTTGCGAACGAGCGTGCATTATATAGGCCTTGCGCCTGTGCTAACGTTCT
>KN550326.1:31539-42320 GCA_000797555.1 Oesophagostomum dentatum | reverse complement strand
CCCCCCGAAAAAATCTTCTGCGACCGCCACTGTTATGTACAGAAGGTAGCAACCATAGCAAGCGATGGCGTTTTCTGCAAAGTGATCAGCGTGGCTCCAAGTTCAAAAATCTTGGTCTACATCCTATTTATTAATAGCAATGTGGCAACAGCAATTTGCAGAATATTGTTGCCGATAAGCTCCTGCCGCCTGAACATAACCGCAATGCTGAGCCAAAGAATGCTTCCTGAATTCACCTCACCGAATAAAATGTCCGGAGCACACTTCAGAGCACATCTGAAATACTGAGGAGAAAGTGAGCAATTGCGTTTCTACGAGTAGGTTCAAGTGCATAAAATCAGGTGGGTGAGCCCGCATCGGAGACGGATTCACAGAAGTCCATCCAGGCCGCCAGCGATTAAAAAACAGTCTCCTGAGAACCATAACATATCCTCACCGAAGATTCTATGTCAACGCTTCTTTCGCATTTTTTTTGCAGTGAGGACGACGATGGAATAATTCGTGACAACCGAATAGAGCTAAGGAAGGGTGAAGATCGCGAATTTTATCTCGATTTGTTGCTTTTTGCTTTTATCCATTACTTCTTGTTTATTTAAGTTGCCGACATCCAGGACTGGTAGGAGTCTAAAGTTTCCGATATTGGCACTTATAATTTGAGGTGCATTTCTACTCAGACGCGTGGTACTGACTTGTAAAAACTTTGAGCGAACTTTTCCAGCCGAGCTTTCTACGGGATAAACCTAGAAATGATGTAGAGTTCTACCATTCCCTATCAAAGGTCACCGTCTTTTCTCAAGCTCGAATGAGACTTCGTGCGGACCTGAGAAGCTTATCATGAAGCGGAGACGCGTCCGCGTTTCGATTTATTGATCACTTCTATTCTTAACCATATAGACGCGCCTGCGTCGGAACAGGCGCGTCTGAGTATGAATGCACCTTTACAAGGCAATTAGGCAAAGTTGCTATTCCCTGATCAGAACTGTAGAACAGTAATATCACATTTAGACTACAACCATAATCTCAGCAGTTTTGCCATGAATGAGAATGATACTGACTGTCCGCACGCGAGTTTGTACAAAGGAGATGATAGAAGAGCTCTTCAGTTTCTTTTGTGTTTCACAGATTCGTTAAATGGAACCTTTATTCCACACTTTAATGGCCTGCGTTTTTTGATTCGTCGTCTTCAGAGGCCTGAAAACGGGTCACAACTTTTGCCTTTTTTTGAGCAGCTTATTCATGTGCTTTTCGCATAAATGCACATGCAAGCGCGGGTACCAAGCAGAAGATGTTTACTCTTGCAGGCATATCGAATGATAATATAAAAAAGCAATTTGTTTGGAACCGCCTTTACGGTACAGAACGCATAATGGAACACCGGAACCTAGGCCTCCGCTGTAGAGAAGGTGATTTTGAAGAGGTAGGAATGGTTTACCAAGCACAGGACCGAAGAGCCTGAAGAAAGTCACTCCTATACAAAGTGCCAGCTTCCGTAAGAAAGAGACTACTTTATCTACAAACAGTGATATGGAAGTTTTTTGCTCAAGCCTTTAGCTTTGCTTGGTAGAACGATTTATTCAGTCGGCGTTTCGGCGATTTCGCTCTTTCCAGAGCCTGTAATAGGACGATCGATCTTCGGCATTGGTCAAAGCTTCAAGAAACAACAAGAAGTTATGCACCGCTTGCAGCACGCGCCTTTCAAAGATGGCAACAATACAAGTGAGATCATACCCCATATGGAATCACGTATATACACTGCACCAAACCAGAAGATTAATTCTAGATATGGTAGTAGCTTATTCGTTATTGACAGGTATTCCCCTCTACGATTCATTCCTGGGTTTTTGATGTTTATTACGATAGCCTCCAAACTTTTTTGAGCTACGGTATTGCTTTCTTGCGCTACGATGGCTACTGACACATTATTTGACATTTTTATTTTCACTGGTCAAATTCGCTTTAACCAATGCCGAAAATATTAGGTTGAGTCGAAAGTCTTATCGTAATCAGTTCGCGAACATGAAACAGAAGGATCCACAAAAGATGCGGATCAATATCAGTGGTAATCGAAAGCCTTGGACTTTATCTACAAGAGATTTGGTTTGGCTCCACGAAAGCTTGCAAAGATCGAGAAATATTTGATTTTAAAAAGAAGTGTCAAAATGCCCAAAATTTAATTTTTTCAGTATCCGTCGAATTTTTGATGGAATCTCGGCAATTATACAGCATACATAAAGTCGAGTATTTGCAGACATGATTACATTAAAAGTTTGACTCATTCCGCTCCTGACAAAAAGTTGTGATTCTCCGATAGAGGCGTCCAGTAGCTTAGAAATGCTCACAAAGTTTGGACTTCCTGGCAGCCATCAAGAAAACTACAGGGATTTGTGCTTCGTATGACTGTTTGGCCCCAACAACATTAGCACAGACGTCTACCTCTAGGAACTTGTTCAAAAATTAAAGTGCTATGACACTCCCCAGCCGGGTCATTATCACACGACGACACGTGACGCTGGCAATGTATAGGAAAACAACGCGCATAAGTGCCCCCTGATCAGCTTCGTTATAAGAGCTGCACGAAAATTTTGCTTTAAGCGACATAAAGGTTTTTCTTTCATCAAATAAACCGATTCTACTGCAGAGCAGTGAGAGCAGCTGGAATTATGATTCATTGTAGCGGTAAAGGTTTACGGAACGTGAGGGCAATATTTTTATCCTAAGCTACGTCACCGTTAGTGTTGGAGGGGAAAAAATAATTTTTCACTGGATGTGCGCGCAACCCTACCAAAAAGACACTGCACAAACTTTTTGAAAGAAGCCGCACTGGAAGCTATCTTGTGATCCGCCTTATTCTCAAGACGTTACCCTGTCAAGTACTTATTTTGTTCATTGTTGAGGAACTATGTAAGTAGAGAAAAAATTATGCAAACTGACGGCACAAAAGTTTGACTATTGTGTCTTTTTCGATTGTAAAATACTCGCTTATGAAGAAATCTAATAAACAAGATAACGAATAGAAAGCCTGAGGCGTTGGCCACCGGCTCAGAATATCTGGAGCCAGGAGCTTTACTGATTCTGAAGTTATTTAGTTTGATAAGATTGCAAATTACGACAAGACTTTCGACTCAACCTAATAGATCGTCCTATTACAGGCTGTGAAAAAGGCGAAACCACCGAAACGTCGCCTGAATAAAGCATCCTACCAACCAAGGCTTAAGAATTAAGCAAAAAACTTCTATGTATATTTAATATGCCGAGGTTTAAAAAAAAGTCGAACATGGCAGTTAGTATAAACAGTAAATTTATGCCGCTCTTACAGTTTTGATCTCCAGAGTATGGACCAAGTAAGATGTGTGTCCATTCGTGCCATCCACTCGTCCACTAAGATTCAGGATCTATAGCGTCATACTGCCAAGGGGAAGCCTGCGACATTCGAAGAAGCAATCTCGTCCATGTTGCATTATGCACGTGAATTGATAGAACTTGGACGAGATTGCTTGTCCAAATCTCACAACGCTCACCACTGGCAGTATGACACTACTGACCCGTTCTCATAACCTGTTTTGGCACAGAAGTAAATAATCTAATCTAAGCAACGTTTTCCGTGAACATTATCTGCAAAGGCAGCACTCACGGAAAGAACTTCTTTTCAGAAATTTACGTTACCCTAACCTTCCCACCAAATCCTGGAAGACCACAAAAGGATATTGGGTTCAGATTACAGCTTCTCCAACGACTTCCATTTAAAGGCAGCACCCCAAAAAAGGAATAGTGAGAATTTTACATTTCTAGAATGCATTCCAGGCATTAAGCCATAACGGAGAGCACAAAATTTACATTTCGCTGAGAAAATGCGAGGCATGTTTGTTCAAGTTATGAAAGTGGACGAGTTCTTCCTTCAACAGCAAAAGAACCATAAAGTTGATATGTCACAAAACGAACTTTCAGAATAATTATGAAAATTTAATTGTGGAAATAAAATTGTCAGAACAACCACCACCGTTATCCGGTGCACAGCGAAATGTCTAGTGAAAATTTTGACGCCCAAAGGACCTAGTGATCATTAATGGCCTAAATCAAATTTACGCAAAATAGCGGAACCTCAGAATTTCTACAGCGAGCGCACGCATAGAGAAACAACAGATATGAACAGCAGTGGTCCCTATCTGCATAACGCAGGGAGGAATCCTAATTGTCTCTCAGCATCTGCGAAGTGCGCGAAAAACGGACAACTCGTCTATTTTTCTAGCTTGGACAGACGCATTTTCGGCATTTTCTTGGCAGTTGTAGATGATGCTATCTTACTTCAGCTGTGGACAAACCCTGTCGAAGGTGTCCTAAAAATGCAAAAATATCAAAATCTGCTTTTCTGTTGGTGCTGTTCTATTGTCTTTTACTCCATGAAAAGCTCGGGAACTCCGTCCTCTCTCGGCTGATTCCAGTGTACTAGCGGCGATATAGAAGGGAAGGTGAAGAATTTCGTGCTGGAGTAGTGACATGTTCATATGCAGGAATATTGCACCGTGGCTATAAATTCAATCACATAGCAGAGAAGAATACAAAACCAATCCACTATTAGCATACAGTGAAACTATTCGCTACCTGAAAATGCGCTTTCTGGACAAACGGCATGCGCGATTACTATAATGGATTAGTCGCGGAAAGTGCATAGGAGCATAAACCTCCCTCCAGAATGTTCTTATTATTAGAAATATTTTCTAAAACTATAACGAAAACCATTCAATACTGATGGTCCAGCCACGAATACACACCTTCTGATTTTATGCAAGGAAGTTCCTGACATTGTCTTGCCATAAAAACGTCTGTATTTTCCAATTACTAGCTTGATAAAAAATTTCTATTTCCGGTTTTTATGCTTTTCCGCGATATCCGATTTTTTATGTTTTGGAGTGAAACATTTTTAGTAGTTTTTTTGTGTCAGAGACAGGTCACATTACTATATGTAATGAGTATGATAAAACGCTTCAGAAACGGGTTCGGGACATTTATGCGGAAAGGCAGAAAGACGACTATATAGAATTCTTCTTTAAGTCCCAAATTGAACTGCTGTTCTATTAAACACTGAGGAGCTGACACAGGGGTCTATTTATTCTCCGTCCATAGCACGAGTCTAGCGAAGCCAAGGACCACTTTTTGCCAAGAATTTGGCCTAATCGGAAATGCGCTGGCTGCGCCAGGCTTCCTGTTCAGGAGCCTGAATATCTCCATTTCGCAAAGAAAAAATGCCGCCGAAGCGGACATTGTTCTGAGATATTGAAATGGTCCCCAGTTTCCTGTTTCATAGAAAGTGGTCGTTGACTGTTATCAGGTTTTTGACTTATTTGGAGTGAACCTACGGTTGTCTTCGTAGCCCGTAGCAGAGGGGTCGCGCTAGGCGATCCTGGGTCACCCAAACGCGATCCTTTAATATCTCAAGTTCTTCCTGTTTACAATGATGAGGAGGAGAAGGAACCGGTGATACTAGAAAATTTATAGTTCATACTGTTTTAATTTCACGTAGTACTCATAATGAAGCTTTCAAAAATCTACTTTGGACTTCCTACTAGTTACAGCTTTTTAGGAATTTTCTAAGCGAAACACAAAAAAATGAATATTTCAAAATTCCCGGAATTTTCAAGACTAACTTACTACGTGTAATTTCTCATTTGTCTTTAGCAGCACAGAATGATATTACCAGTTCCATCTCCTCCTTGTGACTTTAAACAAGAAAAACTTGAGTTAATTAAAGGGTTGCGTTTGGGTGACCCCTCTGCTACCTAGGAACTTTTTTGACAACTCGTTTGATTGCTTCAAGTAAGTTGCACAGAGAACTGGTAAACGTGTCGATAAAATAGTCGTATTGAAGTTTAAAAAAGGCAAAAGCAGTTGAAAAATGGTTGTTTACGTTCTCAAAGCTATCAGTGCAAATTGCTGAAAGGCGAATTTTTGCAAAACTTGTTTGAAGCAGCCATACAAACTGACAAAAAAAAAACTTCTGGAACTGGCTGCGGAGACAACTGTATGTGACTGCATCATGCTCAAGAGCTTAGGCCCATATTCACGGACATTAAGGGAAAAATGGGGAGCAGATCTCCTAGAGGATCGAATCCACAGTGGCGTCCTCGTGTTTGCGAAGCGAATGATCCTCCGCCTGTACGCAGATTTAGCGCGGATGACGCGATTGCACTACCACACTGCTGAACAATAAACAAACCCTAAGAGTGCTGCTGTATCTGATCAAAAAATCATTGGACAAATGCTATTGCTTCATCATACTCCTTAAGCTGTATTTTCAGAGAAAAGTTTTAATAGGAAATAAAAACGTCTGAGATAAGGAGCAAACAACTAGATAACATCATGGCATCATGACACACAACATCACGGTTGAAGTCAACTGGTCACATTCAATACACTAAGGTTTAATGTGGTAGAGGACAATACAGCAAGAAAAAAAGACCCTGAAAGCTGAATAATTAGCAAAGAATCTGGAAAAAAAACCCAAAGAAGGAGAAGCCAGTGATGAATTTGGTTGGATTTAGCTGAAATAAAACAACCAGATAAAAAACCCCGCGTCCACAATCCTGTCAAATGTACGGAACGAACGATTCCTTCTCCGAACCTTAAATCATTCCATGGCATGTATATCCCGCTTCAAACGTTTTTACACACCTATTTCAAATTTAAGAAAACTGAAAAGGAGCGTTTTCTGGGCCTTCGTGAGCTTTCACTTTGCTCTAGGTTTTAAAAAGTTTGTTCATTAAATCTGCTGAAAGCCCGAATTCTGAAAATAACTGGTAGTATCGTTGCAGTTATGACATGCACACAAGTACGGCCGCTTTGTAGCTGCTATGATGTGGCATTAAAGGCAAGCAGTCAACACCTAGTAGTACGTTGCACTACGTTTCCATGCTGAGCAGAAACGAAATAGAAGAGTAGTGTTAAACTTTGTTTAGGACAAAGCAGGTCTTGCTAACTAAGTTTATCTATAAAATACTTTAGCAAATAAACTGCGATACGCATAATTGTAGTCAACCTGATTCCACGCTTGTTCAAGTGGAAACGTCTCTCTCCTATACTTGTATAAGGGTATAGTTGCATTTTAGATAAAGCGGCTCTGCACCAGCAATGTCTTCGTAGTAGTCGTACTCTTCCTCCTCGTTTTCATCTGTCACATTAAGTGGCAATGTAGGTGTACGTGGCAGTGTAAGTGTAGTCAGGTTACTTTGAGGTTCTGTTCCATTCTAAAATGAAAGGTTTTCAACAAAGTTTTTTTTATTATTCTTCTACGTAATTGATCCTTGAAGAAAATCCTATATTAATCAATGATAATAACAATATAATTTTGATAATTACAGCTGTCGAGCCAATACTAAAACAAAACAGTGAGTGCATGTAGCTTTGTTTTTATTTTAGAATTAATGTCGCAGTGTTAAAATAGTGCATATGTGCAAATTTACATAACTCTTCCACTAGTAAAACGGTAAGTAGTGTCGAAAAGAAGCGTCGACAAATCGAAAGAAAAAACCCACAGACTTTGGGCCATATCCACGATAAGAACCGAAGTCATATGTCACCAGCGGTCCAAGAATTAGAGTGCCATTGCTCGAAACATTCGCATTTGTTTTAGGAGAGATGATTGTTTCGTTCTTAAACGTTGAATGATAAATTGTTTCTGAACAAATAAACAACTGAAGAGGTATCTAGTCCCATGAAGATCCTAGCAACCTCCAGAATGAAGCGCGGAAAACCTACGCCTAAGACAAATCTTCTGCACATGACTTCTGCACTCCGATTGACACAGAATTTGATGTGTTCAGTAGCATTAGGATGCTCGCGATGTGTTTCACGTTGCCATGCCTGCGCGCCATTACAAGGAAGGCTAACGTTTTCACCAATCTGAAAGCCAGTTATAACCTTACAATCACGAACCTAATGTTTGCTCTGAAAGTTGTTTAATGTCTGTCTACACCATGGAAAAGCAAAGGGTTGAGGACCAATAAGTACTAAGTACCCTGCGCATCTCTAGTTGGAATGTTGGGTTGCATCGCGCGACAGTGACAATTTTAATGTGAAAAGACGGAAAATTGCCCGAAAAACGTAAGTTTCGATGACCTAGAGTCTTTGAAGGTACATCACTAATTAGGTGCTTGAAGAGTTGGAACATTTTGATCTTTTCAACTTTGAGATTTGAGTTGTTTTTGGCAACGGACTAACACAACTTATTCTCTTGCCACTCCGTTTAAACACTACGCAAACATTTTTTATGATGAGTCACATCGCTTCGATGGGCACTGAGGAAAGAAAGCGATATTCGAACTCTCCATCGCTCAAACGGTAAGAAATATCTTTACTTTTCTTGTATTGCATCTACGTTTTGATACCTTATTGGGATAATAATTAACTTCTCAATTTTTTTATAAGTGTTCGATACTCAGGCTCTTTCACATGCTCCTCGCTGTTGGGAGGCGTGTGACAGAGCATGCCTATATTAACCTCAGTAGGTCAAAGGAGCGGTATAGCAGTGTAGTGGCTGTTTGCATGCATCCTCCCAAATCCTTGCGTCTCCTAGGAGAAATTCGGAAGCAGCTTACATAATGGGGAATTTGCGTTCCGGAACGTTTTCCAAATCGCGACTTCAGTGCACCTCACTGATAGCGAACGTAAAAAATCTCTTTAGTTCTTTTGAAAAACATGTAACCTTCCAAGAAATGGATGGTGGTCCCAGTTGGAGAGGGCGTACTCATATTGCTTCCGGTGTCAATTATCGTAGAGTCGTCTTTGTGGTGTGCCCTACTGGACCCGCGACGACTGAGATTTTCGAAAGCGAGATTGTATAGAAAGATCCGATGTGGTTCCAGAAATGTTATCATTCTGCTTGGAGAGTGTACATTATGCTGCTACAGTTCGAAAATTCTCGGTACCCATAGCGCTTCTACGCATAGGTAAAGCGTAATTCGTAAAATATCCTTCAAAGCACGGCAAAGGCCTCACGACCTTCCCAGGATAACGGTCCATACTCCGAAACTCTAAGCAGAGCATGTCTCAAAGGAAGTTTCTCTTCTTATGCTATATGAATGTGATATGCCGAAATCTTTCGTTCTGAGATAGAGCTTCTGAAATCCATTACTCAAGTGTAGTCTCACAGAACTTGAAGAGTTTACGTGAAAGTCGGGCAGGGCGGAGGATGCATGCGGTAGACCGTAATTCGGATGAATAGACTTGTTGCAAAAACATGCTTCTTTCTTACTTTTTAAGCCGTGATATTTATTCTGTCACCAAGAAAGATAGATGAAGTAACCAGGGTTAGGCGCCTGATGGAAAGCGACGCCGCATATGTTCATACTAGTTAAAACAACGCTAAGCACCTGTCCAACTTACTAAGTCCGTGCCGAGATTCTTGCTGTTTTAACTAGTTTGGACAGGTTGCAACGTTATGTCAGGTGCTTGCTCCCCTCTCTCACCTCACTTATCCTGGTCCGCGACTAAGGGAGTGGGAATATAGTTGAGGTGCCGCAAAATGCGTATTTAGAGTGGACGATGTATCATAAATTCAGAACAGAAATAAATTATCACCTTCGCTTTTATAACTTTTGGCCATGCATCAGTTGTTTGATTTTGTCCATAGACGAAAGCTACGACAAGCAGAAAAATTATGGTTTGCATGAACATCTCCTAAACAACGACGTAAACGATTGCTTGTAAAAAAAAATCTATGGTTGATTCTGTGAAGCAGTTAGGTAATTATAATGTTTTCGCGCACTACTAATGTGAGCGCCGGTGCCTGCTAGGATTACTTTTGAAAAGGAGTGAGAAGACGAAAGATGTGTGTGCCTCCTTTGAATGTATCGTCAATGGAAATACTCTCTGCTGTCAAAATAAACAAAGCATCATTTTTAATGGATTTTCAGACTAGTGGGATAGCGAGAATCGTGATGAATAAGGATACCCCGCGACGTCGAGGTTTGCTGCCGCGTGTTCGCCGCTTTTGCCGCTTTCTCATACATTTTTCCAGCAGCTAGCTTGTTTTGCCGTATGGATTGCTGACGATGGGAGCTGTTACAAGAATGGTGAGTTACTATTTTGCCACAGAAAGACATGTTTTCGTCAGATTGAATCTAACATGATTATCTGCTGCCTCAATCTGCCAATCAACACTACATATTTGTGCCAAATGTTTGAAGTAGTTGATAGTTCTGATTTCGAGCTTTAAAAGCGCGCCCAGCACTATCGGCAGCTTTTAACGACGTCTCCTTCTTTAGCCGGTTTTCCGCAGCCGCTATCGCACTAGCCTGAAGGCTCCTTTACCAAGTCCTTCTGCTGGACTATCTCTTTTGCTTGAGGTCACGGCAGATACACTATGAGTTACTAGGCTTACATGAAGCAAGGAAGCACTTACAATCCTTCATATATACATATAAATATCGTTTCATACAGATTAGATTAGCACTGCAAGGGTAAGGCTATCCGTAGTATTTGGTTAAAAGCAGCAGCTAACTCCGATAATTTATAAAACAGACAAATAAACAAAAATGTAGACATCCTTGAATAACGATGACACAAAGCTGGCTTTGCACTACATATGATCTGACTTTATATGCGCTTCTTTAAAAACAGCTTTCTTTAATTATTTTCACCACTGAAAATGAACTGAGCTATGTTTACCTCCGCCCCCAACTTGGTAATCATTAGTAGAGTTAGTAATCGCACGTTGTACACGTACATAACTTCCTGTACTAGTGTGAACTATCAACAGGGGTTCTTGTTAAATTGACAGTCGGAGCGTT
>KN550325.1:0-10761 GCA_000797555.1 Oesophagostomum dentatum | reverse complement strand
ACCTTTGACACCTTCTCTAAGCCGAGAAAAACACTTATCAATTTGCCAAGGGCTTTGAATTCACTCAACGATGCGTCAGTATACAGTTGCAGAAAAGTGGCCACATCCAAAGAGATCGAATCCTGCAACTTCGTTTGGTCTATTCGGGATTGCTAACTAAAGCATACATGGGCCAGCTGAATTGGACGACGCTCGCCTTCAGCCCAGAAACTGATAACGTACTCTGACGTATCGTCGTCTGAATTCAAAGCCCTTGCGGTAACGATAAGTGTTTTTCTCGGCTTAGAGAAGGTATTGGAGGTTCGGACTTTGAAAGCCCTGCTTGGCTGGATATCTTCTATCGTCCTGCGCAGAAATCCCATCGATGTTGTTTTCCGCGTATGCTGCCTTTAAGCGAAAAAAGTTATGACCGCTGCTCTGCGAAATATTCTAGTCAGCATGACATTTTACGTTTTTGAAGTGAATCCTGCAAAAGAAATGTATCTTTTCTCAGTAAAACATGGAAGCTTCAAATATACAGTTTATAGTTTTCTTTGGCTTTTTTTTAAAACAGAAGTTCCCTTTCAACAAATTGAAATTCGCCGCTGTAGGTTAGCAGCATTTTTATGTACGTTTTTATTTTATACTTACATATCTACGCACACATCACCGGCGATCTACAGTCCACAGGTAGGACAGAGTGGAAGCCAGTAACAAATTTTAAAGCGGTCAAATTTTTGGCAAGGTTACTTTTGAAATGTTGATTTTTATTCCTCAGAAGTCTGCAAAATTTATAATTAAAGTTTATCATAGCGCGCTTTCAGCCGTTTTGAGCTGAGATTAGTATTTTTGGGATGAAGGGAAGAGGGATCCAAGAAAAATTTTTGTAATTGTGCCGACAAGTGTATGTATCCTGGAAGGGCCTACTCCATATCAGTAGAACGTTCGTTATTCTCACACATACAGTAGAGGCATGACATTTATCTGCGTAAACTGAAGAATGCTGTCCTGATCTAATATTTTAAGAACTTCAGAAAGGCGAAGATCTTCGTTTGGCGCCACGAGCGATAGCGGAGCTTGAGCCTGTGTTAGCGTGGAAGTATGGTTGCCCAAATTGTGCCCTTTGCCAAAAAGTTGTAGTTCGGTGAGTCCACTCTAATCAGCGCTAGTAAGACAGTGATTAATGTTCCTCGTTGTAGCAAATTCGCTGCCGTAACTTGTGAGCAATGCCACGTTCATATTCATAAGAACTGTTGGATAAGGTGAGTAAACCTGTAGAGTTAATGACAAGACGCGCAGGAAGCAAAATCATTGAAATTTGCAGTTGGAAAGGTTGTGGGAAGAAGCTACTATATTTCGCAAGTCTGTGTTTCCCGCTAAATCCGGATCTCAGACTTTTCTGAGATCCAGAATTAGCGGGGAACTCGAACTTGTACCCACTTCGCGCGCATTTTTTTAAAATGCGGTGCTATGTCCTCCTGAAAACAGACGGAAATCGTTTGTGAATGGTATCACCAACTAATTTAAACAAATGTGAGAACGTTCTGAAAATAGTGAGGTGAAATGATCGTGATGGGTACGTTGTGCGGGGTTTTAAGCCATGAGTGTGGAACCTTCATGGCTCGAGTAATTTTAAAGAAACTAAACAGCCAGCAGTAAGCTCTTTCAGCTCTACTGAAAAGTGTCCATCATCTGGCCGACCAAACGTTTGGTGCATACTAATCTATCGCTGTCAAATAAGCATTGCTGCATAATAGCAAACATGGCCAGTTTCGTAGACAATCAGGGGGCCTATTTTCCGGAAAGATTTTTAAAAATGCAATTTTAGAAATGCCTTTTTTGGAAACAATAAGAGAAAAGGAGAAGGCATTGCACATCTGGCCGCTATTCTAGCTAAGTTGTGTAAATTTCAAGCTTATCGCTCGGCGAAAGCTGACAAGTCGTTTAGGAATATCTTGTGCCATAAGCTTTATGAGCTATATTATACATACCCGGAATCGGCAAATTATGCCTAACATAGTGGCTGGTAAAACGTTTGCAAAAATTCTAACTCTCGAGTTTTACTATGGAAAATGTCCAAAAAGTATGTTTCGATAAGCTCCACTTTGCGGAATTTTACCCATTTTTTGGAGCTGTGTTGACGTGCAGTTTTATGGCGGATAAAGAGGGGATGTTATGTAAAATATATGAGAATTATTTCGGCAGCACAGCTTTCCTCCACAAAGTGTTAGATCCTGAAAATTGAAAAATGTGCTGAAAAACCAGGGTACTGGCATACTCCAAAATCGTGAAATTTTTTAGTTTTCTGACTTTATAATTTTCGCATGGACCCCTAGTCAACCGTGCTATGCTTTATTTGCAGCTATGCTGTCTTCCTTAACTACTGCCAGAATCACGACCGCCCAGCCTCTACCAAGACCTAGCAGTGACCATTTATACATTTATATGCGCTCGAAACAGAGCCCAATTTCGAGTCTTATATCTCCGCTCAGATTGTACAAGAAAATATGCCACCATGATTTTGATAGCAATTATCTTGGGAAACACTACACGGTCTAGGATTTCTAAAACAAAAATAGCCGGAAAATCCTGAATTTTGGCATACTTCGGAAAGTGTGTATTCTGCCGTAATAAGAGTTATAGCAGTGCAACTGCAGGCATTTTATAGAAAAAAGCAAGAGCTCTCGAACCGTTACTAAAACATTATACGAATCGTTTTCAACGATTTTCTGTGAAATTTTAAATGCACTGCAGTTGCGGAAGTTTCATTTGCACCAAACTAATATAAAAAGAGGATGAATTATAATTCGTAACGTCGCCCTTTGCCATCCTGCAAAGGGTTCAGATACCCTGCTAACATTTATAGTTGAGTCAGACCGTAGCAACTCCTGTATTTTATAGAATAGACACAATCTTGAGAATCTACCTAGGCATGTACTCACTGAGAACCATTCTGCTGCGCAGTTGCAATGCCCAACAAGCTGCTACATGAATATAGCCGCCTTGTAAAGGAAGAAACTGACAAGACTTTTAGCTAATCTCTTCCTCTGTTCATAATCTTACTTATGAACAAGGAACGATGTTTGCTTAGTTCGCTACTAGGTTGCTATCGCTTTTTAAAGCAGTGACTCGGTTTAGTTCCTCAAGTTAGGGGTGTGAGAAGTGTTAGCTTACACTGCCTTGAAGCCTTTTATTTACGCAGTTCCTCGAATTCAACCGAATATCTTTCTCAGCCGATCCTATAAAGTTGTACCGGTTACAAGGGGCTAAGTACATGATCAGAATTCAAACTGTGACAGGCTTTGTCGGCAATGCTGTGATCTGATATTTTGCAGAGAAAATGAAGCGCAGGAGGTTGTGACAGCTCATTTGTTTTTATTTTTAAAAAAAATCAAGAGTCGAAATGCTAATACAGTATACAATGAATTGATTCAAAAACATTTCCCTCCAGTCTTCTGAATGCAGGCCTCAACGAATTTCTGTCTTGTGCCTCGAAGATATGTAATTAATTTTTCCAGTATCACTGTCTTGACCGTTTTCAGACTTTCCGCTGGATGTGAAGCCGATGAAATATCTTGCCCTGGTAGTAGCCTCACTGGTTGCACTGCAAAGTTTTCAAAGAGCGCAGTTGCTGAGCGATTTAGCTGAATTTTTTTGCCAGATTTTCCTTGCGTCTCTTCTTATGGTATCACCTTCTTGTTGTCAGTATTTTGTTTCTGCCTGTTTTTACGTATTTGATTGGTTATTTCCATACGATTTTACATCGGTCGTGAATGATGTATCAAAACGTTAGGAATGTTCTTGGAGTTATATCTACCTCTCCAATTACACGAGTTCTCTGTCCGCTTTTCTGAAGTTTTTGCACTTAAATAATTATACTTGATATGCGCCTTATTTTGTACCGAGTAATTTCCAGCGATTGATCTCCATCGTATCCATTTTATCTGGTTTTGTTAGATTTAATGATTTCTTGGCTTTGTTTTTTTTTGACTTTTTCACTTTTTTGGATGAAGTTGGCTGCTGAAGTGAAGTGAGATGAAGCTATAACTAAAATTTTCGAGTGCAATTATGGCAGGGATGTAGAACAGCCTGTTCCCGAAATCCCTACTATAACTGCTCGATAACGTTTTTGGGGCCGAATGCTGCCTCCGAAAAAAAATGTCTAGCCAAAATTTTCAAAATCGTTTTTTCTGACATTCGTGTCTAAACTGATGGAGTTCAGCGATCTCAGTTCGAGGATACATTTTGTTTTCAAAAAATGAAATCTGGGAATTGTTTAAAAAAAGAGCGGAGCTATCGGCGCGGACAAGCTGTATCGTCGCTTCTCCGTGGGAAAACAAAGTTAACAACTAACGTCACCTCTATTCGAACGCCAACTCCAATAACCGCCACCCAAGCGGAGGAGTTGAGAAATGCAGCGCCACCTTCTTATTGAGCGCCACCTCCAATATACCGCCACTCTCATGAATTCTTTTCTTTGGCTATCAGTGGCCCTATCTGTAGCGTCGCTTTGGCACTACCAGTTTTTTTTTGCTTAACTTTTTCTCTTACTTGTAGAAGATTAAAAAGGCGAAAGAAGCCAACTCATGCTAAAGGTTCTTGTTAGATTTGTTCTAAATTCAAATCAGCTATTTGTTTTCCTCAGAAATTAGAAGTTGTCACGTGCCATTAATTTTAATAAAAAGTTAAGTCTTATTAAAGGCATCACCCAGTCTAAAAACGGATTTCGAGATTCAGGTAGTTTATGAAGCCTCGATGGCTGAATAGCCAAAAACCAAAGTGAGAGCACCGGTAAGCCGCTCGTTGCGGAGAAAACGACCGAAACGTTGGGTACTCGGTGGACTAGTTACGAAGCATACGGGGACGAGTTGTCCTGTCACTTTATTTTCCACACTAGTTAGAGCACTACAACCATTTGGTATGAGTAGAGATGTAGAAGGTTTCTATGTCCTCGTAATTGAGGCGGTAGGCGACTCCGGCAGAAAGAGCGCGACGAGATGGAAAACTCCACGAAACAGCGGACGAGTGTTTTGGAGCGAATTTCTGTCAGGAATGAGTTCTGAGCCGAGAAATTTCAACCTCAACCCATTTTTGAGTTCGTCTTTCGGAATTCATCGAGAATTCAGAAGGCGTTCTGAGAGTGGTTGCTGCCTTTAAAGATGCTAAAAATAACCATCACCTCAGGGCGTACTTTACTTGATCCTAGTGATCAAGGATTGAAACGGTTAACTTGTCACGAGCTACTGGCTAAACTAAAAAAAATAATAATGAACTGATGAAATCCCTCCAGCTTGTACCGAATAATCTAATTTCTGGCTCTAATTGATTTTAATAGGAATAGCCCGGATTCTCTTCTGCTAGAAAAGCCTTGTTCTATGAAAATTTAAAGGCAGTGTACCACAAAAGTTTTGCTGGTAAGTTTTCCCCGTAGAACTATCACTGATGCCCTATGGTATAACCACACCATAGTAGTGGCCTCAAAACCTTGCTCATTTTAGAGGAAGCGCATCATCAAGAATGAGTCCCCCATTAATGAAAGCTAGGATGCCGTAGAGAACAAGTCAAAATAAGGCTTCGAACGTAGCAAATGATGCCGCAGCTTTGTTCTTCTGTGCATCCAGGAAAACGCATTCGTATAAAGGTAATAACACAGACGTCATTTTTAGGCGGTATTTTGGTTCCGTAGCTTGACGCGTAGCAGCTTTTATTGGCATAATTTTTGACAGAGTTTTTTCTTCAAAAACAGAAGGCACTCAAGGCTTTTACTATGATGCGGTTATGGAGTAGGCCTTTTCTGATAAATTTACAATAAAAAGCAGCAAAATTATTGTGGTACACTATCTTTAACGAACTGCGCGAAAAGAAAAGAACTGACACCAAGGATGGTTCATCTTCGTGAACACTTATAGCTAAACACTAAAGAAGCTTTAAGGGTCCTCTTTATTTTCAAACTTTCCGACTCAAGGTTCAGCACTGTGGTTGAATCAGTTAAGTTACACCTTGTTTAATTAACTTAGTCATATGTTGCACAGTATTTGTTACGTTTTCTAATTATAGTTTTCGTATAAATTTCTTTATGTCAGTTACTTACTCGAAGTTTTAGACAGTTAGTCGAAAAATAGACCACCACTCTCTATTTGAACACCATCTCTAATAGACCGCCTTCCTGGCGAAAGTGTTGAAAAATACAGCGCCATGGCGGGCAGTTAGAGGGCTGTTACGGTATACACTTTCATCTCCGCGCTTTCCATTACGGAGGAGGATGTACATCTTTCGAAAGGCAGTTTTTACAGTTTCTTCATTATGAGATCTTCACGAATAGATCATATATTGAGTCCGAATTAGGTAAACATACCACATGTGAACAACTGATATGTATTAGTTCACTAGCTTTTTTTTCTAGAGATAGTGAGGCGCGAACCTTCGCTTAGATAAACTTCAATGTAATTATCGCCTGAACACGACAGGATTCTGTGGAAGGATTTTTGCAGTGCTTCGGCTGCTTGCTCCATCGCAAAAGCCGAATATGAAGCGAAGACTTTGCTGTCATCAGAGTAGGCAACAACGTGAACCGTGCTGTTGATGCTTAATAAAGCTGGTAAATTTCTATTGTAAATGAAAAACAGGATAGGTGATATTACATCTGCTTGCGGTACACCGCTCGTTGCTTTAAATTCTGAGGACAATGTACCATCACGACGAACTGAAAAGGCCTGATTCGAAGACAGGAACTTACTCAATCTAGTAATTTCCCTCGAATTCCCCATTCAAAATTTTCTAAAATACGCGTGCAATGTTCATTTCATCAAACGCTTTGAATAAATCAAAGTAAAGAACATCTACAGATTTGTTTTTAGCAACAGCTTTCCTCCACTCATAGCAGCTGTAACGTTGCTGATGATTTTGGAACAAACCCATACTGTTGTCTGGGCAATGTTGTAGTGTTGTATAGCGCAAAAATTAGAAGTTTCCGTCCCACTATCTTTTCTGCAATCTTACAAGGGACAGCATTAATATTGATGGGCTATTATTATCAACATTCATTTGCGCAGACCGCATTGTTTTTCATAGGTATGGGCCCTAGTATGCCATGTTTCCAAATCCTAGAAATTTCTACTTCTTTGGATGGCGTACTGATAACTATTGATATAGGCTTGCACAGTTGAACCGCAAATGGTTGAAGCATGATCCGAGGAATACCATCGCTAGTGAAGGATGTGGAAGGCTTGTTTTTTTTAAACAGAAAATGTCCCATGGGGAAACTTCAGGAGGCGTAGAACAGTATGAGTAGGAAGTATACTTCACATAGAAAGTGGTTCTTTCTGGAAGCTCAACGGAACTAAATTGGAAAACGCTCCCAAATTGATATGCTAAGCTCTCAACTTTTTCTGCATCTGTTCTGAAACCCTCACCTTGGTCATTGTTAATAGTTTGTAGAACTTGGATGCGTTATATAACGGTCACATGCTGTCTCCTTAAGTAGTCTGCAGGCACATAAAGTAGGCGGGGCCGGGAATCAGTCGACCGCCGAGCATCTCCAACCACTGCCATCCAATGCGTCTCAACGTGTCCGCCGGAATATGTGTGCTCGCAGACTACTTGACGAGACAGTGTATTTGATATCTCACGAACAAAAACATTTTGACATGATCTGCATATCAGTGTGTTCAACGATTTGGGAAACCCCGGTATACTGCAGCAGAACCCTCTTATGTTTGTTCTGGATTTTATTAACTTTCTGGCAAAATTAGCCGCATCAAAACTAATGCCATATTTCTGTAAAATTTCACAAATTAGACTAGAATGAAAAATAACCATAGGCCCAAGTTGGTTGGACGTTACCGGTAACGTGCTACACGCACGTTAAAACCTCCCGGTTATAGAATGTTTTTTTTGAGATTTTTAATGAAATCTGTGGTGAAACCCTGTATTTCATTACTTGAAAAATTTCATGATTCCGTTTTATAACGTAAAGGTCAGACAACAATAAATTTAAATAGGTACTGGGTAATACATCCCGATCCAAACAAGAAAACAGGAGCACAGGTGCATAGCGTGCAATGACATCCAAGTTAGGGAATTGTATGAGAAATGGCTTTTAAAAGAGCAAAGGTTTTACACTATATAGTTAAAAATCTGATGAAGTGTTATTCAATACCTTGAACTACTTCCTTCAGAGTTTTTTTTTAGTCCAAGTTAAAGTGAACGCAAGGATCGCGCATGTACTGCGCAGCCGGGTACATATCCGCAGGCCACACAGCGCAAGGCGCTGTAGTAAAAGGACCCGCCGCCTAGTCCGGGTGCGGGCTATCGTCCGGTCTTTAGGGTAGGTATTTTACAGTAACATTTCAAAGAATTAATGGCAAAAATATCTCTCATAGTGAGCTAATTCTCCGATCTACATCTGATGTGTACTGGTGGACGGTTCCATATTCTTCTGACTTTCGCATCCCAACCGCAACTGAAAGGTGGGTCGAGGTTCAAGTTTCTTAGCTCAAAGGTCATTCCTGGCAGAGAAAATCGCTCCAGAAAACACCTCCGCAATTTCGCGGATAAGTTATCCATTTAGTTTTGCGCACTGGTTAAGGCGCTATATCCACTGAGTATGAGTTGAATTGCAAGACTCCTTCATATCCTCACGCTTGATGTAATATGCGACTTCAACAGAAAACGCTGCAATGAAATAGAAAGCTCGTCTGCGAGATTGCGGACGAGACTTCTGGAGCGACTTTGTAGTGATGAATGACTTTTGAGCCAAGAAATTTGAACCTCAACCAATCTTTGAGTCCATCTTTCAGAACTCGTCGATAACTCAGGTAGCGTTCCGAACATGGGTGCTGCTTTTAAGACAACATACTGCTAAGGAGCTATATACCACGTTCGACATTATAAAGACTGGAACGTGTGTCCTGCTGAAATAATTTGTTAATCATAAGAAGCTGGCTAACTATTCTCTGGACGTTAGCAGATGGTATGAGTTTTCTATAAATTTCCAAGATATGTATATTCTAATTATTCTAAGCTCACAGCGCTAGCTGCAAAGTATCGGAGAGCTTTTTTCGAGATGTGGCTCGTTCGTCAGTAAGTTGACTGAGAGCCTCTATCCTTTCCTCGTGAATGTTAGTTAATCCCATGAAGAAGGTGAAAATACGTTCGTCCGTTTGTTATCGCCTACCAAAGAGCAGTATTTACTGCGATAGTGTTGAGTAAATTATAACGCCGTAATTAAAGGCAGTGTTCGGCCCCAAAAATGTTATCGAGCTATTGTGGTAGGGATGTTGGGAACACGCTTCTCTACATCCCTACCATAGTTTGAATCACTATAATGAGTTCTAACTTCCAGAAAAGGCGGTTTTATCCAGCTAGCATACGAGTTCAGCTCAGTGAGTACATGTTGAAACAGAACGAACTCTAAGAAATAGCTTCATTCGTCATGTTTTGACACAACTCTCGGTGTATACCTCGTACGTTAGCTAAAGAAGACCGCATTTTTCGGAAGTTGGAGCTATAGCCGCTCAAACTATGGTAGGGATGTAGAGGAGTATGTTCTCAGCATCCCTACCATAATAGCTCGACAACCTTTTTGGGGCCGAATGCTGCCTTTAAGCTCGCTGTGGCCGTAGCCAATCGTGTCCTCTCCAAAATCTAAAATTTCCGTGCATCTTTTTCAACAATGAAGCTCATTTGTTTCAAAGCCAAGAGGTTCTCTATATATTCGGGCAAATTCACCAGCTCCGCTTTTCTTCCATACTTCCCATAAACCCTCAGGAAATATTCGCGGATTCTTTCTAGGTCTTCGTTAGTCTTCTTAGTTACCTTTAAAGCAACTGTTATGTAGTTTCACTACATTTTGAGTAGAGTGAAGCTTTACCTTTTATAAAAGATAACTCTGCAAACATTTAGAATACATTCTTATCTTGTCGTCCATCTCCCACTGCCGCGCTCAGTTCTGCACAGACGTATTTAGTTCATTGTCGCGTACATCGCTCCGTTGTGCAAGCTCTGCCGTTTGATCGCATCGGTCGAACTTTGTACATTGTACTTCGCCCCAAAATGGCTATCACACTGAAATGCTAATAATAAGCGTTGTTAAAGAATAAAGCTGACCAGCGAGAAGTCGCTATCCCTGCCAGTTGCATCTCAAGAGTTACATCAGCTAACTCCAATATCCCATCTCGTCTATCTAAATGACTGCACACGAGACGCACATTCAGGCTGCACAAATTCCTAGAAAAATGGAATCAAGATATGCTGTGTCACAAAACATAGAAAAGCTATATCGTATGTGGTCTGATTGAAGGCGCCGTTTCTTCTCTGGCTTAGAATAAGCCGCGTCGCCTTGCTCACATCCAGCATTCCGTTTAAAACGCCATCATACAAAGATGACGGCGCTCTAACCGGCCTTTGCTCGTGTGCATTAAAGTCAAATCAGGTCGACTGCAGACATTATCTGTTACAAAGTGTGGTCAACTTCTTTCATTTTCAAATTTCCAATTTTCTAAAACTAACCCGGTGACAGCTTCTGCTCTTTTCGATGGGAAGTTCATCGTCACATACGAGCTGCTCCCTTGCGATGCTTCCGCGAATTAATCGCTGAGTCATAAATGGTCCCTTATTATTCGCATGAATTAGCTCGGCTCTATTTTACTTGTACCAGGTTGTCCAATAATTCTTGTCCGAAAATTTCACCATTTTTAATTTTTTTCAACTTTGTTGAAAAACAAGTCTAATCAACAATATAATCACCACATTTATCCACAACAGTGGTCCATCGATTGGGTC
>KN550322.1:28538-40143 GCA_000797555.1 Oesophagostomum dentatum | reverse complement strand
CCTTGGGTAAAGTATGGGTAACTCAGGGGTAACTCTCGCATGTTTTTCTTAAATATGGAAATTATTCACCACTGCTTTTTTACCCAGGGTAGATCAAACAATGAATATCTTCTAGAGCTGTGGGGAACCTAAATTTAACACTATAATAAAGTTATAGGTTCTAGTACCAACTTAAAATGAGAAGACTGCTTTGAACTTTGATGACGTCACAGGTAATTCCTTTTCTTCTTTTGCTTTTTCTGCTTTATTATGTGGTTGAATACCAGTCCAGCAACTTCTCAATTTTACTAGTCCTTTGAGAGTACCCTCTTGTTAGCTTTTGATTTCTGCAGGATTTTAGAAGTTGGGAATTTTCAGCAGGTTTTTCCCAATTTTCTACTCTATTCCTTCTTTTCTCTCTTATTTTTCGGTCATCTTCTATTTTTTTCAAAATCTAGCAGTTTTTACAGGGGTACTAGCCGGATAGAAACGAATTTTCTCTTATTTTCTAATTTTCCAAGCCCAACCCCAATCCTTGGAACATTCCCGAAAAATCACTGCTGCTCGCGAAAACCGTATTCATAACCGGCGTTCGGGCGAGTCTCACAGTAGCGCATCGAATTGTCGACACATTATTCTAAATGATTTACATACAATGAGTATAGTGGGGCTATTGTCGTGGGAAATCTCCTATGATTTATGTACATACATATAAAAGTAGCTTGATAGCACGACTGCGAAACTCTCGTGCTCGGCTTTTTGAAGTTGTTTAATTTTCGCTAAAATTTCGCTGTTTCAACTGGAGCATATTTAAGTTAGGGGGGATGAGTAGTCGATTAAGATACAACGGCTGTATTTGGCAAATACTCATCCACTGCGTATTTGTGAAATAGTGGTACTGTTCAAGCAAGAGTAGTTTTCTACCCAAAGTACGGTTATTTCTTAATTTTTACCCTTACTGTAAGCATGCGTAGGTGTAGTGCTCAAACCTATCTTTACATTACTCATTACCCTGGATTTTCATGTATCCAAATATAGGTAAATTTTTAAAATCTGAGCAAAATTCCCTCGAATGGTAGCTTTTCAAACCCGGCCTGCTCATTCTTCTGGACATAAAATGAAGCCTTCTTATTAACTAGTTTGTGGTTTTTGTGCGTCTATCTATTCCGCTATTCGAATTATTCGAATAAACCCGTTTTGACACTAAAAATAAGTACTACAGCGGTGGCTGTGTAAATTTTGTCATCAAAATAGTTTATAGTACTATTTCAAAGATTACACGCTAATCGAAAAGTCTGAATCTCCTCCCTAATTTTGTAAGCCAAGCATGTAGCCATTGAGGTTCAAACTTCTCCGCTCAAAAGTGATTCCTAATGGAGAAAATTGCTCCAGAATCGTCCGCGATTTCTCGGACGAGTTTTCCACTTCGTCGCGCGCCTTCTTTTAGAATCGCCTACCGCCTCAAGCGTGTCGACATGGAGCCCTCATACAACCCTACTCATATCCACTGATTATAGCGCTCTAACCAGTGTACAAGCCGCATTGACAAGACAACTCGTCCCACATCATTCGTAACTGGTCCACCTGTTCCACTAACGTTTCTGTCGTTTTCTCGGCAATGAATGGTTTATCAGTGCTCTCACTTTGGCTTTCGGCTATTCAGCCACTGAGGGTTCATAATTACCTGGACTACCTGAATCTCGAAGTCCGTTTTTAGCGTGGGTACTGCCTTCGAACACCATGCTACTAGGTTAAGACTTTGATTACTTGCTGCACTGTCCACTTGTTACAACTTAAAATCGTCGATAGTTTAAGCAAAATATAGAGCTTCCTTGAAAAATCAGAGAAGAAGGTGAACATTATCATTCAGTCGTAATAAATGGGCTAATTATTTAAATAATTTGCAAATAGAGATATAAAATTTTGGCAGTAAGTTTATCCTGTATTTCCGGCAAGATAGAAAACTTCTGAATAAGTCTACAATTAAGAAGACAGTCAGTATTCTCGCCATTAGCTCAGTTAGTTTATTTCATTTTTTAAAAAATTTTCTTAGTTATTTTAGATAGCTTTAAGCATAAAATCATGATCTTATGGACGAATTCTCATGCGAATTTGCGCTAAACTCGTCCACATGCCGTTTGGTTTGGATATTAGATTCTCCGAGTTGCTCCGGAAAATGAAGTGATTATAAAATAAATGAAAAATAAAACAAAATAAAATAAAACGTATGCAATTTTTTAAAGGTCCTTTTGTTTATAGCCTCATTTTTAATGACAATTTCCTTGTCTTTTTTCTTGTTTATAATTGCAAAGCCACAGCATTTAGATTTCTAGATAATCTTTTTTCTAAGTTACGTTTTTTTTTATTTGCAATAGTTGTAAATTACGAAGCTAATCTGGGAAAATAAGGCTTTGGACGAGTTGGGTGAATTTTTGCACGTCTGCGACCACCAAAAATTTATGCAACAACTCAGCTATAAGGAAGTAAAACTATGCATTTCCACAAAAGGTGTAGTTTTTCCTCGCGTTTCTTTGCTTGTCCCTAATTTTTTCAGACTGATTTGGATAGGATTTTTTGAAAATTGTGTGCAAAATTACATATTTTATTTTGATGTACATAAGAAACTAGTGAAGTTCTCCATCCGTGTCTTCTCATATTGCCGTAGGCGGCAATCACTAAATTGTAGCTGAATATTTTGACATTAGAGGGATAATCCATGGCGCCAGTATCACCGTGGATGATTATGCTAATGGGTTGGCACCCGTCATTCTCGCGTGTCTTAAATCCGCACATCCAACTAAACCCACATATTCCACTTGCTTACCGTCTCCATCCAAGTGTTTCTTGATTGAAATTTCGGCTGTCAGCTGAGCCTAGGTCGCCTGACAGTAAGTGCAGCGCTAGGCGACGCCAGGCAACAACGACGGTAGGGGTGGGTGTTGACGCATCCGGCCGCCAGTCTCATCAGAATCCGATCGGTTCGTCGTTTGACGACGGTTAAATGTGATGCACGTTTCATATTCTGCTCTTCACTTTCTGCCCATACCGCTCGCCATCGAATACCGCAATCGGCCCGATACTGATTCGATGATTAGGCACGATTTCAGTCGTCTGCAATTCGCCCAGCGTGTACCAACCGTACCCACTTAACTCGGCCCGATCATACTAGTCTCCGGGTGAATTGTACCTAATTTCACTGCACGCGAGCAATTTTGCAGCTACCGTACCCAGCCGCGCTGAGGTGACAACCGAGCGCGCTTTATTGCCCGGTAATTACGGCGTGTGTGCAGCCCCGCCCATCTAGTATCCTCACGATATTACTAGTTACTGTTTATATCAGGGCTGGCTGCACTAGGGTACTCTACCACTGGAGATTTTCTTTTTACGTAATAAATGGTTCAGTAAGCTTTGGTCCTGGCGTGTTCTCGAAAAAAATTGGCTCGGATCCTCGCTTTACTTCGAGGATACCCCATATATAATATATTATAACTCTGAATTGTAGGATTTACTGTTTAATAGCGTAAGCAGTAATTGGAACGAGGTCACTTCTAGTATTATAGTACTTTTACGCAATACCTAAGCCGAAAGGGGACATAGCCAAGCAGTAATTTCGTTATTGAGAGCTTAGCCACTAGGTAACAGCTCCTGGCGAACATCGCGGAATATTCTCGACTAGATTCCTTATTACTATGAGTTTACTTACTTTTCTACTGGTTTACTTACTAATTCGTTAAGTCGGCCGTAGGAGGAGCTTACCGCGCAAAAATCCGACTAACCTGGATCAAATTAGGTGATATCAACCGGATAGTCTTGGAGGCGACTTTGAACGTTGCTATTTTTGATAGAACCTATCTACAAGTCTGGACTTCGAGATTTTTCTGTGATTACATTCATTTTTCGTAGAATATAAGAGATTTATACTTCGCACTACATTTATTACCTATTGATAGGGAAAAAGCGGAAGAAAGGCGCTGGCTTTGTTTTTTTCAAGTAAAACAAGTACCTGTACTCTAATGACTTGTGTCTTCTCTGTCTTTTCTCGCCTCCGCGCACTATTTCGCTCACTTGAACATGTTGAGTAGATCTAAGGGAACGTATTTATGTGGAAATGTCAATTTTGTCCGTTTTCGGTTTATTCTTAAAGTACAACTTAGCCGTGGGGGTATCTGCACTTCGAAATTCCGTGATTCTCTGACTCCTATAGGTTTTACGCGCTATTTTCTATCCTCCTCGGGATTTTTTAGTTTGGAAGAAGCTTCGGCGTTTATTTTAGGTTTCAAATATCATTATTTCACTCAAACAACTTCCTTCCATAGAATCGCAGCTGCAGAATGAGTAGCTATTTGTAGCCAGTTTTTCGCTGAGGTTCTTGTTCCCTTTACCATCTATGCGGAGCGGCTGCGTTGCGTGTTGTAATGCGTTTGTTCAGTTGAGCCATATCTTCAGCTCGTTTTAGTATCATTGCAATGTAAATTGGTTCTACAGGCAACTGTTTCAGCAAAAGATGAGACAGCTTATCCACCGTTCTACCGAGCTTGCAAGTCTGACCGCAATGCCTGATGGCCTCCTAAGTGGCGCAATATTACTATAGCCTCTGCCACGACACTGTTAGAGATGAACGCTAGAATTTGGGAGCAGTTGAAATGGGCCTTTACAGTAAAATTAGTTCATAATTAAGGGTTTAAGGTGATATACAGTGGTGTGGTTCAAATCTATCTAGTGATTAAAGGTCCAACAGAAGTGCACACAAATGTGTGCAATAATTCCGATAATACTTAGTAGCTACCCGAGAATAAGTGTCAACAACCTTAAAGGCAGCACCCACGCTAAAAACGGATTTCGAGATTCAGGTAGTTTATGAACCTTCGGTGGCTGAATAGCCAAAAGCCAAAGTGAGAGCGCCGGTAGGCTGCTCGTCGCGGAGAAAACGGCCGAAAAGTCGGGTACTCGATGGATCAGTTACGAAGGATGTGGGGACGAGTTGTCTTGTCACTATGTTTTCCGTACTACTTAGAGCGCATCAACCATTCGGTATGAGTAGAGTTACACAAGCCTTCCGTGTCCACGCACTTGAGGCGGTAGGCGACTCCAACAGAAAGAGCGCGACGAAGTAGAAAACTCGTCCGCGAAATCGCGTACGAGTCTTCTGGAGCGATTTTTTCGGCCAGGAATGACTTCTGAGCCGAGAAATTTGAACCTCGACCCACTTTTGAGCCCGTCTTTCAGAATCCATCGAGAACTCAGGAGGCGTTCTGAGGGTGGGTGCTGCCTTTAAGGAGTCACTAAAGCCTTGATATCTCACCAGCGGAAAATATAGGATGCGAGTTGTATAGCTTGATCGAGGAGATCTCGCAGGAGATCGTGCGTAGAGCAGTGAAGGCTCAGCTGTGGAGTCAAAATTTCTGGCTTGACCTTCCTTTTGCTGCTCTCTGAACCTTTGAGCAGGTTCAGAATAGAGTTCAGTTTCCTTTATTTTCGCAGATCTTTGTAGGAATTTGTTCGACTTTCTCCATATTTGTAATGTTGAGCTGTAAGATGATCTAAAACCTATAGGCATTTTTATTTTTCCAATTCTCACTTTTCTTTCTTTTAAAAAATTTCTGAATAGTAAACTCCAAAAACTATATTGGAAACTAAAGCTACGGACGAGTTGGACGTGTTTTTGCACAATTTATTTGAACGTCAGAAGCTGCCTTTCTAATTTTAAGACCAGTTTTAAGAAAAGTGAAGAAAAAAGGTTTTTCGAATGTAATTCTATTGCTTACCCCATGAGCCATCAAATTTTATAAATATATAGTAAAAGAAGTTCGTGACCTCGTAGTAAGTGTTGGCTGATGTAGGTGACCTGGATTTAGGTTCTAAGGAGCTCAAGCAAAGGTTTTCCTTAGCTTTCTAAATAAATTCCAGAATGTCTAACTTCCATTGTAAGACTTGCTACTCCGATAGATACCGTATTCCTGCTAGCTTTGAAAAAAAATAATCTTCATCCACCTGGAGTACATATGGACATCGGAGAACCAGAGTTCGACCATTCTCGATAACTATTACCGGCTTTCGGTGTAATTACCCATATGAACTACCTTGCTTAATGTTACAGCATTTCCCACCAGTCCTCCCCCGGAAATGGCCCTCTTCTTAAACTTCTCGAACCGCTCTTATCTCCTTTGATCTACTTACCCTGGTTAAATCTGATTACCCAGCCTGTTGTCGAGTCTATTAACGTTGTCTCGGATTCAAAGCACTCGAATCTCGTTTCGTACGTTCTAACCCAGTGAGATATACATCTTTGCTGGCGTGGTTACTGGTAAACGAAACGCGACGACGACAAGACGAGACGGGCGGTCCATAACCGAAATCCGTTAGTGTTGATGACTATCTTTCGCTTTAGAACTGCAGCTGTATCCTTCATCACGCTGAACTCGTCCAGCTCGGGTAACTCGTCCTCAGCATACTGTCATAGCTGTTTGCTGAGATGTTTACATCGGCTTTGATCTCGTCTTGCAGTAGTAATCAGTTGATTGAGGGGGATTTATGGCATATTTTCAACACCCACTTTTTCACAGTGAATCTCATCGCTAAGCTAATTTCATAGAGTACCGCCTAGACCGGGCTTAACCGTGTGTATGACTACTTAGCGGCAAATCTACCCGGCAAGGTAACTCGGATCATCCGCCCATATCCTCATAACCGCTTCTATACCTTGCTGTAGAAACTCCTACTGAGGTTTTGCTCTCCTCAGCTTCGAGAAGTTTCTGCAGTTTACCCAGAAAGTCATAGGTTCAGAGAGGTATCCGGAAAAAAACACCGCAGCGTATGTGTCGCATCTCCGATTGGCTCAGACAGACTCACGCCGGTCACTTTCACAAATTACTACCCTCGCCATACTTGTAATCCCCTATACTCAATGTTTTTATGGATATTTTCTCTTGTAATAATTTTAATTGATTCCACGAACACGACTTATGTCCCAGTTGGCAACTGTCACTCACTTTATTCATGCTTGACTGGATTTACTGCATCTGTACGGAGATCATAGGGCTTTAGAGGGATAAATTTAAATTTTCTGCTCAAATCCTATGAAATCATAGATGTGCACTGTAAAGCGTTTTCCTTTTTGGAAATGGAACCCTCACCTTTCTGATGAAGTTAAAGTTACTAGAAAACTTACTAGGAAAGTAGTTTTCAGTGATCTCAAGAAGATCCATGCAAATCTGCCATGCTCAAATTAAGCGAAATGCTTTGAAATACAGGCCTAGCTTGTCATCTTTTCCTCTAACGACACGCCAGTTTACAGCCAAAATTATCACCTATTCTCCCAACGACACACTAGCTTACACCACTCAACATAGTTGTTTTCTGTATTCTTCCTCGTTTGAGGCCTTTTTAGCACTTTCAAAGTTGCTAGCTCCATTTCTGACCTTTTCTTAACGGTGTAACTTGGCGTAACGTAGCTCAAACTGAGCTCCAGCTTGTCAGCGAGCACTTCTTTCTCGCATATCAAAAAGTTCTGCACAGTTTTGTTCTTAGCTCTCGACCAGATAATCTTCTATAATGTTTAAAAGCAGGGAGCTTGAGGATGAGCTTTTCTCTCTTTCTTCCTTTCCTTTTCCTATCTCTCTTTCGCCTTTGCTCCTGTCTACTTTTCTTAGCAAAAATATCTTAGAATTTAGCAAAAATCTGGTTTTCCATGGTTACAAATTCGGATTTTCTTTCAGAATTCTTTGCTTTTTTAAAGTAAATTTGGTTTTCATTAGAGTGTTTGCTCCCGATGCGTCTTCCCGAATTCATACCGTACTCCTGCTCTAGGAGACGAGTATGAAGCAATTTGCTTATATTTTAATTAAGATAATAAAGCTCTGCATGTGGGTATGGATGGGTGCAGCTTGGATTCTGGCCAATTTTTAAAGAAAACAAATATTTTGGCAGTTTTTTTTCAAACTCCAGCTACTTTCAGCTGTTTTTCTATTCCTTGATCATTCGAAATTTGCTCCTTTCTCTGCAATTTTTTGGCGATATTTATGCAAATGAAATACCTAAGACTTCTTTTTTTCTCGCTTAGAACTAATCTCTTTAAGTAGCTCTTCCTATTTCGGATAAGTCTTATTGAGCCGCCTCCTCATAAGTAGTTCCTAGGAAATCTAGGCTCTTCGAAGAAGAGCTTAGTAACTCCTGCACAGATAATGTTTTTACTGCAGTATGATTGGTTGAGGCAAATAAGAAAAAATGTGTTTAATGGGACTTTTCACCCATATAGCGTTGGCTACGGTATTACTCTCCCCCCCCCCTCCCTCGCGTTTGAATACCTCATAGAGCTCAATAGAAAGGTCCAAACGTCAAACGATAGTCGAGCTATTCGGGTATGAACTGTGCCCGGGCTTTTGTTTGATCAAACGCGACATTTTCCATGTGCGGTGAGGAGCCGAGCAATTCCGAGCGGTGTATCATCATAGGATAGGTTTGGACAGTACACATCAACCCCACCCACCCACCGCCATCCGCTTTCCACCCCGTCGTCTCCCCCCGTTCTACCCGCTATCCGTCGCCGCGAGCCTGAGCTAACAGTCCGCTCCGGCTCTGCCCTGCCGCGCTCGACTGTGCCTTTCGATATGGCATTTTACACATTGAGCAAATATATTCTTAGCAAACTACTCATCACTAAGGCGTTTATACTTTTGTGAGTCACGCTCAAGTGCCGGTAATCCGCACGAGCTGACACTGGATCACGTTATCGTGTAAGATTTTAAGTTTTCAGCTAGAATTTGCAAATATTTTCGTTAATAAACCCTATGAACGAGAACTGGTCCCCAGAACCACTCTTTTAGCTACTGCGCGACCATCTTAACTATCCTTTCTTTGTAGTGGTGATGGATTGGGTCTTAATTCCACGACTTTTAATAAAGCCCCGAATTTTTAATTTAAATCCTTGCCGTTCATTATAGAAGAGGATCCTAGGCGAGAACTAATCCCCAAGGCTATGTTTTTAATTACATCCAAGCACTTCAGATAGATTTCTTTTGCGACCGATTAAAATAGACGAAAATCCTGTTTTTAATGAAAATTCCAAATTATTTCCCTTGCCTGAGTTCCTCAATATCTCCCCGTTTTGGGCGTGAACTGATACCAAATTTCCTTGCTTGCTTGCTCAACTCCAATGTCCTCATTTTCTTCGCAGTTGACTTAAAAAGGACCAAACAACCGATTCTTCCGTATAATAGCTAAATAAATATTTTTACTTTGCTTTCAAAGTTAACTGGAATCATTAATTTGAGGGAGCCCTGTGCTGCCTTGCTTCTCCCACTTAAACCCACTGTTCTCATAGTTGCAAGCTGAACTCCGATTGGATGCGGCTACCGAAAGTCGTGAAGTTACAGTTTCCGTAGATGTGTTGCAAATCTCAGAAAGGTGTCGTTTCTTCAACAAAACTTAGGAAAGTATTTATTCTTTGAGGAATAAATCCCCATTCCAGTGCCTTACTTCGTGATTCTCATCTGAGGTCCGTAAATTGTACAAAAAAATTAGCTATCATGGAAGTTATCACAAAACTCTAACAGTGGGAATCTCAGGTTTCCTTACAATCAGGCTCAATCTCTTATTTCTCCCCTTCTTTTTGCTCTCCTTTATACCTATAATCTCTCCTTAGCTACGTTCTCGAGTTATTTGTCCAGTCATCAGGCTTCTTTGTGAATTCATGGAGATTTTGAGGACATTTCTCAACCTCTGTTTTCCTCTTTTCGCACGTTTGTTTTCAATGCCCAGAAAGTTCGTCTTCCACTAAAGCTTATCATTTCCTTTGCAGATATATGGTACAACAAAGTAGCGCATCAACATGAGTGCAGCAGCCACCGAAGGACCGCCTGAGGCGAAGAAATTCCGCATTGATCTACCGACCCAGGTGATTTCCCACTTTTCTTTCTCAAAATTTGCAACATGTAGCATGGAGAGGATATGGGTGGGCTGATCAACCACAGCTTAAGGTTTTAGGGACTTAGCTTAGGAAGAATCCGGGGTGATCTGGAATACAAGACATTTTTAGATGTAATCACTTGAGAAGCTTCGATAGCTTAAAGATCCGCAGATTGAATAACTTGTTGTGTTAAAAGTAATGTCAGTGAGTAATACATAGATGTAGGTTTTCGGTGAGAAAGCGAAAACAAAGTCATACTGCTGTTTCCTGCAAAGTCGTAGCCGAAAATTCCGGTACAGGATACGAGGACTGGGACATCCATATGTACGACGCAGATGTTAACATTCTTAGTAATTAATCAGTTGATTAATATTCTTAATAAGGATGAAATCGATCGATAGATATCTAAATCATTCCTACGCCATGTCCTAGGGCATGTTTTAATACTTGGCAAATTGTTATTTGAAAATTAACGTCTTATATTAGGATTTTAAACGCAAACGTGACCACGCCTTGTACCACACATGACCCTTCATGGTTCAGGTACCTATACAGGTTCTGAGTAACCTATGACATGACATGAGGTTCAGTGGTATAGCTTTAGAGCTAGTACCAACCAGAAAGGAACTATGAGAGAGTATGATGTGCTAACCAGTGCGATTCTCTTGGGCAACTCTAATCTTCTAAAGCAGATGTCATTTTTCGACCCAAAAAATGTTCAGATATACCCAGTAGTCCAAACGTGGGGTACCGTACCCAAAAATTATCCTTTTTCCTTTCCATACCACCAAATTTTCCCCCAAAAGAGCCAACAAAGCCATGTTCAAAGTTCTCGCAGAGAAATCGATGGAAGCCCATTTCAAAATTTCTACGTAGCGTTGGTACAACTGCATTTATTCAGGGTAATAACTCAAACACTACCTACCACAAAGCGGAACCATCTTCCTGGTGCTCACGTGATTCTGGAAATATGATTTTTAAAAATTTTCCAGCGACATAAAGGGGAGAGGAGTGCTTTTCAGACGTTAGGCTGAGCTGAACTAGGTTTCCGGCAAAGTTTTAAGATCACATTGGTAGACTTAGGAATGCAGCATGCTGGATTGTCAGTAGCTTAGACCTGAGTAGCGGAAAAATCAATAAATCGATTGCTCTGTGTGAGTTGATTTCACAGAATTGGAAAGGGTTGTTACTGAGATTTTTCTTGTGTTAATTAATTGACTGTGACGCAATAGATAGAAAGCTTTTGAAAATTTCCTACTTATTGACTGATCCAAGCTTTGATATTTTATCGGTAAGTGGTAACTGCTATGCATGAAATAGCTAGAAAATGGTATCAAAATCAGCTGGGTGACAGGCCTTTTCCACCAAACTTTCAAAGAGCCTGCCACAGTGGAAGTCCGTAAAAGTACCGTAACCCATCCGAATTGCAAAATGCGCTGTGGCCAAGTCGTAAAGCACGGCAGTCGACTCGCGTCCGCCCGCCACGCATATTTCGTCGAGGAGAAGCGCAAATCGAATAAATACAGCGTTAGATAGGTGAATGGCTTTGCCTGCATTCGATGATACATGGGAAAACGATCGGAGTGCTGCGTGAAAAACGACCAGGTAGAGCAGTTTGTGGTGGGAAAAAACCGACGGCTTCCGATGATGCATCGACCGGTGCACGCGCGTCGATCAACCGACGTTCGACGGTTAAAATACTCTCGACGGAACGGGGGGAGG
>KN550319.1:42105-54059 GCA_000797555.1 Oesophagostomum dentatum | reverse complement strand
GGCGAAGCAGGAGGGGTGGGGGTCTGCTATCAGTTTGCTAAAACAGCACAATGTGAATGTGCTGTTTTGGGTTCATGTAGATGTGAGATGTGAATGGATCAAACAATGGTGTTTTTCAAGATAAAGCTGTTCTCTCTACGAGAGTAAAGTGCAAACTGTAAAGGCAGCACCACGCTCAGAACGCTTCCTGAGTTTTCGACGGATTCTGAAATACGAACTCAAAAAATGGGCGGAAGTCCAAATATCTCGGCTCAAACGTCATTCTGACTAAGAAAGTCGCTCCGGAAGACTCGTCCGCGATTTCACGGACGTCCTGTCCGTGCTATATGATTACAGCGCTTTAACTATTGTGCAAAACTAAATGGACAACTTGCGAAATTGCGGACAAGTCTTCTGAAGCGATTCTCTTAGACGGGAAGGAGCTTTACGTCAAGAAATTTGAACTCAACCAATTTTTTTAAAATTTCCTCTTCCAGAATTTATCGAGAACCCAGGAAGCATTCTGAACGTGGATGCTGCCTCCAACTTCTGATGCTTATTTGAGCATCTTGTGCCTGCAGTGTACAGATCTAGGAAAATGGCTAAAACATGCAGAACAGATGCTACAACTTATTACTTTTGTCCGTGATTTCTGATGCTTGTGGGCCAATCGAATCAAATCACGCTTGTCTTCAGCCCGAAAACTGACAACGTATTCTGACGCATCGTCGAGTGAATTGAAAGTCCTGGGCATACTGGTAAGTGTTTTTCTCGACTTAAAAAAAGGTGTTAGAGGCTTAGACTTTGAAAATCCTGTTCAACTGGAGAACTTATATCATCCTCTGCAGAAATAAAAATCTTTTCTTTTCTCAGTTTTAGCCGATTAACACGCGCTCTTGGTGACCTGAGTCATTTCCGAGTTTCCATAGCTTATTTGCTTCTCATCTACTACAGTTTATATGCAGTGACGGTCGCCGATATCACCGCGATTGCTACTACACTGCACAAGCATGTCAAGCGACGACTGGACGTAAAATAGCACGCAACCGCAACCACCTGAGAAAAAATACGTCACCCCCTGTATATATTTGTCCCATCTTCAAATTAAATCACACTGTAGACGAAGAGTGATAAGAAACATATATATATGATCAATCTTCACTTATACTTGCCTTATTGATCCAATACAACAGTTTTGTTTCATCCTCGTGGTTTCCAGTTGTCATGAAAATAAGCAACCTCTTGTGAGGGGGCCGGTTCTGCATGTAAGAAGCTTTTTCTTTAATATATGTACTTAACAACAGATTATAGCTCACTTGCAAAAACTTATAATTATACACTCTTTCCAGTGCTATATGAGGGTTACCCTTTGAATCTTTTCCACAAGTTTGGATTTCGCTGTCAATGTAGCGCATACCCCAACTTTGCCTGCGGAAGACCATCATAAGAACCAATCTTAGACGAAGTCAACGCAAATTGCAGACCAGTGTTCGTAATTATATTTAGTGGGTGAGCTTTCAAATATGCCCTCGAATCTTGTGACACCCCCACATCCAAATCCCATTAGTGCGACCGTGCTTGATGTTTTTGCAAAAGAAAAAAGAAGATTTGTGAGGATCCTCTTAAGCTGAAAAAACAAAAACTTTTTCTAAAAGTTTAGGGGCAAAGTTCGTATACTTGCTTACGTTCCAGGCATATAGTCTTCCTGTAAACTCATATACTATTGCAGCATCATGTGAAGGTTTATCCTCGCAATCCAAACACAGAGTACCCTTAAGAATAAGAGTAATGACAGACATACTTTAGTGACCTAACGATGTTTAAAGCGGAGAAATTAGAAATTATTTATAGATGCGTATGAATTACCTATGCATTATTTCATGTCGAGCACTTCATAAAAACATATTTAGAGCGAGATTTGAAGTATAAACACCTACTCAAGCAAGACGTCCGAGCGCTACACTAATTTTACACACAAAGAAGGATTATCTCTTTTTCTATTAGTTAAGATGTGAAAATGGGGAAATTCTGGATGAAAAGGTACCGAGCTAGCGCATGAAAAGTCGTTGCGCACTGCTTCCACTCCACCCATTTTCTTTTGCATGAGAAACTTATCAGAAACATGTGGCTTGCTTTGTGACTTCTTAAATCGTTGTGGTAAAAACACCACCCAAACGTCACAGGCGAATGAATTAGGGAGGTCTTCATTATCGTTTTCGTTCGATTGGCAGCCAGCTGGAACGCTTGCTTTGGGGTTTTGGTGCCGTAATGTCATACTGCCAAGGGTGGGGCTGGTGACTTGCGTTTATTCAAATGCCTTGAGCAAGTTGGGCGAAATTGCTTGTCCGAACATCATAAGTCGCATTCTTGGCAGTATACGCCACGGACCTTAGGCTTCTTGGAACAATCCCAGCAAACACTACCCCACTTCTTTTGCAAACCTGGAAACTTTGGGCGACTCCTTCTCCGTCAGGAGCAAGCTAGAATTGGCACAAAAAGGAAATTTTATAGAGGAAGCTTACAATACCTTCGGTATCTTTGGGTCAGAAGAGGAAAAAGACGCAGAAGCGCGGCTTTTTCGTCTTTTCGTTATAGCTCTTTTATTTGGTAAGAAAATCCCTAAGTGTCACACATTTTTGGAATCGGCAGCGGATGATCTACCGATTTAGGTAGTTGCCATTATTTCATACCTGCATTCCAATGCCCTGAGGGCATAAATGCCTAACAAAGCCGAACAGGACAAGTTATACTGAGGAATATGTGGTAATACTGACAAATGTGTCAC
This sequence comes from Oesophagostomum dentatum, assembly GCA_000797555.1. NCBI lineage: Eukaryota > Metazoa > Nematoda > Chromadorea > Rhabditida > Strongylidae > Oesophagostomum > Oesophagostomum dentatum. Next base: position 51,295 of record KN550319.1, on the reverse strand, counting down.
AGGAAGTTGACTATGCTCTGTATTTACTGTTTCTTTCAGGATTTTATTGGTACGTAATGTTGAAGAATTTCGCGACTTGCATGGTTTAGCTCTCTGTCGCAACTCAATGAATTAGTCTGTAGTCACCAAGTGTCAGCAATCCGGAGAACCTTTTGTGTAGTACACAATTGCAGAAAATGAACGGTTTAGATTTAGTAACCTTCAAGTTATCTGAGCAGAAATATTGGAGTTCGCCATCGCGAACATCATAGATGCACATTGACGCGAGCGTCGTACTCACAGCTGCTAAACTGAGGAGGTGAAATCCGTAGTTCTAAAAAAGTAGGTCCTCTTCTTTAAGATTTTTGTGTTCCTCCCTCACAAGCTCTACTGATCTACCGGTTTTTATCTCTCATAGTTGCTTGGAACGGGAATAAAAATTGTTGTTCTCCACAAAAAAGACTATTACGTAGGCATCAGGTCTGCAGGCGACACTTCCTTTAATGTATTTTCCAAATGTTACCGTTTCAGTGCAATTTTGTTCCCTTTATAAGCATCTGTGCGCGTATTTTGCTCGTCGCTGGATCATCCTGCAGGTCACGTGACTGCGCGGCTCTTCAAAAGGCTAGTACTGTTGATCCTGAAACAATCGACGGCGATTCCTATCCTGAGGCGTACAATCACGTGAATTGAGCGTGCGTTAGCAGCCAAATACGACCCAGTGGCCAATAAAATAAGAGCACAGAACTCGCAGAGGGAACAAAACTGCACTCAAACGGTAGAACTTTTGGGAAATACATTAAAGGAGGTGTCCCTTGCAGACCAGAAGTCTACATAATAGTCTTTGTGTGGAGAACTTCAATTTTTGTCCCAATTCCAAGCAAGCTTGACAGCTTAAAACTAGCAAATCAGGAGAGCTTGTGATGTAGAAACACAAAGGTCTTCAAGAAGAGATCTACTCTGTTAAAACTATCAATTTCGCATTCTTAGTTAGATTAGCAACTATGGGCACGACGCTAGCGTCAAAGTTGTGTTTATGATGTCCGCAATGGCCAACTCCAATATTTCCACTCGGATAACTTGAAGGTTACTGAATTTAAACCGTTCATTTTCTACCATTGTGTACTACAGGGAAGGTTCTCCGGATTGCGAACACTTGGTGGCTGCAGACAAATTCACTGAGTTGCGACAGAGAGCTAAACTATGCATGTCGCGAAATTCTTTAACATTACGAACCAATAAAATCCTGAAAGAAACAGTAAATATAGAGCATAGTCAACTTCCTGTGACACATTTGTCAGAATTACCACATACTCCTCAGTATAACTTGTCTTATTTGGCTTTTTTGGATTTTGTGCCCTCAGGGCATTGGGATGAAATAACGGCAACTACCTAAATCGGTAGATCATCCGCTGCCGATTTCAAAAATGTGTAACACTTTGGGATTTTCTTTCCAAATAAAAGAACTATAACGAAAAGACGAAAAAGCCGCGCTTTTGCGCCTTTTTCGTCTTCTGACCCAAAGATACCGACCGTATCGTAGCTCTATAAAAGATAAAACCTATTTGTTTCCAACTATTCTCTCCCAAGTTTTAAACAAGATTTTCAAAAAGCTGCCATAAAACCGGACTAATTTTATGCCGATTTCATGTTTTTTGAACAGGTTATATTAAAGGTTCCTAACTATGATCCAATACTTTAGTATAAAGCTTGTATTTAACTGACAAGATTTTGCCGAAATTAAGCAACAAAAAAGGAACAGGAATTTTGCACTAAACTAATACAATCAATGAGCAGTGACAGCACACGTTGTATTTCTTGCTATACTTACAGTAGCATGCTCTTGCTTTCATACTGTGGAAGCAACCTCGAAGCCACTTGTCGAATAATATCAGTGAAAATGAGTCAAAACAACTGACGAGAGAACATATTCATAAGTACGCCATCCCCAGTAATGGGATCCACCCAGTTAGGAATCTCATGGTCAGTGTATACGCCAAAGCCATGAATGATTTCGGAAATTTTCTTCTAAATGGTAGGAACTGCTAATGCATCACCTGTAATGAACTCTGAGAAGGTCAACAGTGACAATGGACAACACAGTGACAACAGTCAAACAGTCATCGGTGGCTCAGTGGCTAGTGCATTACTCTACAGTTCAGAGAGTTTGAGGTTCATTCCCTCTCCCAAGAGGGACTTCTGCATGCAGTCAAAACTTGAAATAGGTTCAGTTACTTTTGAGCTATTATATTTCGTAATGTGAGCTTTGTACAGAAGTCAGTAAGCAGACCAAATCCATGCATTACGCGAGTGACGGGCTGGGCAAAGCACCGTTGTATTGCACAGCTCAAAGAAGCAGGAGGGCGTTTTCCTGAAGGTGGCCTCTTCACATCCGACAGTCTACCTGACCGCAGGAACGACCCATCTGATAGCCATTGCGACCGTGATAGAATTCTTGGAAAAGGTTTTTATACCTGTCATGCTTTCAATAATTTCATAAATGTATTAGTTGGTAATACATTCGCGATTTTCGGAGCACGTACATAGCTCCTACTGTAAGTTTTAGAGTGTAGTAGGCAGGAATCGAACCTTCCACTCCCTGATTAACGCACTAGCAGCCACTGAGTCACGATGACTGCTCCCCGGTTATTGCTGTTCGCTTTATTAGAGTTCATTTCCAGTGACAACATTGACCATTTCTACCATTTAGAAGAAAATTTCAGGAGTCACATATAGCTTCTGCACATACACTGGCTATGAACTTTCCACTAGCTTTGGTCCCCTTGTTGGGGAATGATGTACATGTGAATATCTTCCCTAGTGATCCTAATGTGCCCCATGCTCACCGTTAAACCAGTGGTTAAATCACATCTCAAGGTTAGTATACCTGAAGTTTAGGCAAATACGTCAAACGTTCTTATTCAAACGCGGTGTTAGCCGGCTTAACTTTAGCTAGGCGTGCCTTAAAAATATGCTAGCAGCAGGCAGGCCGATTTTCTTCGAAAACGGGCTATGACGCGGACTACTTGCGCAGTTAGAGGTGGCGTATGCGGAAGTTTTCGTTCTTGAGATTATGGCAAGGAATAAAAGAAGACAAAGTATAGCTGTCATAGTGCAAATGCTCAATACTGTCTTGGAACGCTGAAGAACAGCCTTTTATGCGGCGAAAACACATAAAATGCGGTTTGGTGGCCCTCTTTTTACAGCGCCCCTAGAGAAATTTCGAACAATTCCAGATTTGTCTAGGGGCGCTGTAAAAAGGGCAGTTAGGGCATATTTTGTGTTTTTGTCGCATAAACAGCTGTTTTTCAGCGTTCAAAGACAGTTTGGAGCATTTGCACTGGATAGCCGTACTCATAGCGTCTTTTTTTTATTCCATAGCAAAAACTCAGGATCGAAAACTTCCGCGTACACTGTCTTTAAATCATGAAAGATGCCATCCCAAGGGTACTCGAATACCACTGTTTCTCTGGTCAACGTGAAAAATACATAGCTCCGAGCCGACCGCACTGCAGGTGTGTGTCTCTCAAAATCCAGTGATCTCTCTAACTCTGGTCTCTCTGCGTCTCCAGCATAGAACTACTGCCTTCCCATACGCTCGCTTGCGTTGCGGTCGGCCTGTATTCTTCGGTATGTATTCTTCGCGTTGACAGTACATAGTACTCTACGGAAATTACGTCTTTTTTGTCTGAGACCCACTGCTCTCTGCTACTCTTAGCTCATTTGAAAAGTTTCGAACCTCAATTTGATATTCTAAAAGTTTCGATGAATGCAAGAACTTCTAAAAGAGTAAGCTGAACTCTAAAAGCGGTATGAAGTTACGACTGGTGACATTTATTTATGAATCGTATTTCTGCCAACAGCCATTTCGGACATGCGTCGATTCCCGTTCCCTGATGCAACAGCTGTAGGTTCCCATAACCCTCAAGATTGTGTCTTAACCTCGTGCTCAACAAAAGTTAGCGAGTTAGGGAAAACGGCAGCCGTATCATCTTCGCGACAGCCTAGGTTTATGATGAGTACCGTTTTGAGAGCCAGATATGTTCGTTCCATTCTTAGCCTTAGGTTAGCGCAATGATGAGCACGGTTCATGAACAATAAAACCATAACTTTGAATTCGATGACGTGAGTCGCCTTTAATTTACAACACCTCAGAGGTATTGCCGGTTGTGAACATTGAGCTAGGGAATCAGCAAATCAAACTTACAGGAAGACTTTGTTTTTCGATACTTGTGAGATCAAACAATTTAGTATCTAGAATGTCATTCGAAGCGTTGTTGCAAACACATTGTTTTCTAGAGTTATCATATCTAGCTAGATTGTGGCATTGCTCTTCCATACCGCTAGAGCTTGATTTGAATGGACGTCCTGAAATTTGTGGTTAATGAAGGATGAACTAATACTGAAACATACATCAACTGCAAACGTCACGGTAAGCATTAAGCACACTTAAGCTCGAGACATACTTCGTGCAACACGACCAAATATGATCGTGCGGGGGTGCACCTGTACAAAAGTGGCACAAGACTGTCCAAAAAGGAGTTTTCGGCAGTCGCTTGATATTTTTGAAGAGCACACCTCAAATTGCACGCCAAGCGACTGGTCATGTGGCGCGGAGTATACCCTGGGCCTTACGGGCGAGACGAAGAGCTCAATATATTGGCTTCATTTTCTTTGCTGTCGCTCGTTTTGGCGATCGTGGGCAATTATGGCTGATCTACAGTCGCTATTTGCTTGTATTAAGTTTGCAATTTATTTGGAAAACAAAGAATTTAGTGGGTAAATCGATATCATCTACTTTTACTCACTCTCTGTCTCAAATGGTGATAGGAAGTCGTGCAGCCTTGCGTAGTACGGAAGTCATGCGCGGAGCGTCTGTGGGGCATCTGCAGGACAGCCACGCATGGGCAGCTTTGGCCGGTAGCCATGTTGGCAGATCGATGACAGCTAGGTGACTGCTGGCGATTTCGCCTATCATCGATCGGCCAACATGGCCACCGGCCAAAGCTACCGGTACGCGGCTGTCCTGCAGACGCCCCGCGCATGACTACCGTATTATACAAGACTCTACGACTTCCTATCACCATTGAGAAAAAGGGTATAGTTTGTCCATCGGCTCTCGCCAAGTGGCACGGTGTGCGTGTCAGGCATGCCGATTCCGGCTTGTAATTGATAGGTAGAGGATAAAATATTGAGTGCTTTCTGCGGCGATGATTCCCTTTTGTATTTTTCGGGTTTCGCGTTCTTTAACATTCTTCAACGCCATAATATATCGTTTTATTAGAAGAATAGGATTATAGCCCACTGATATCTGCGCCGCGTCCTGCCTGCGCTAACCTAATCAGGCTCTGATCAGCGAGCTGTAGGTGTGGCGTGAGCATTTGCTCGACCAGACCACAATTTTAATTGTCTCCGGCGAGTTTCGGGAAACGCCTCGTTAAATTCTGCCTACTCTCTTTGAAACTATAATTCCGTAGCTTCTAAAGGGTCCACGAAAACAGAATTCAGGTTTTGACAGAAATTTACCTAAATTGCATTAAAAATCTCCCCAGCTCAGAAATTAGTGGTAATTGGGAGAATATTGACAAAAATGCAAAATGAGGAATCGTCTATATTATTTGCCAACCAGGTTTTTATAATGGTATGTTTATTGGCCTAACGTTTTGAACCAAATCATTAGAGGCTTGAAAATGTATACCAGTGGTCGTATTCCGCAACGGGCTAGGCCATTCACACTTGGCTTGGCATTCATAGCCGGAGCTACGCGTATTCGACCCCTTATAAATGGAACTGTATTCCGACAAAAGGTCGTAGCCTTGGGCTAAACTGCGCGCTGTTTAGCGTTAGTTGGCGCGTAGTAATGAAAATCAAAGCAGCTTTTCAAATACAAGCATGGGCAAATTCGACAAATGCTTCAACACCTTCCTGCCTTTTAACGCTGTAGACCACATAGACGTAACTGTTCTAGAATTATAAATCAAACACGCTTCATAATAGATTTTCTCATTTTGTGCTAGTCGTTGTATGGTTTGGTTTTCCTCCGCGCGTATGTCGGGAAACTTGGAGTTAGCATTACCTTAACATAAAACTATTGGCGTTAAAAGCTGGATAGGATCAAAGCATTTTCTTTTTGAAGTCTTGAGGAATAAACAAAGGGAAGCACGACGAGGACCTTTCAAAAGAGTATCTCACAATAACTTATGTAATCTTAATTATGGTAATTGAAAAATGGAAAGCGTCAACTTGCGTTTGCAGCAATCTGGAAGCACTAGCAGAAGTCTGGGAGTACTAGCAAACTGCGTGAAAATTGAGTGATTTTAAAGTTTGACTGTAATTTTCAGGATCGCTCGCGATCAAAGCAATTGGCCTTTGTAAAAAATGTAGCTGGTGCAAAGGAAGAACTTCATACGGGCCGCGGTTTTGTCTTCTTTCACATCGGCTATTACAGCATATAGAGTTTCCTCAAGTAGTCTGCGGACACACAAATCAGGCAGAGCCGGCAATCCATCGACCGCCAGGCATCTCTAGCCACACTCTCCAATGCGTCTCAACATATCCGCCGGGATGTGTGCGTGTGTCCGCAGAATACTAGAGGAGACAGTAAATTGTACCGTACCTTTCGTCAAGAGACATAAAACCGACAGAAACACGAATTCTGCAGACATGAGTTTCGGAAGGAGAAGTAATTTGCGTCAAAATTCGCTCCATGAAAGCGACTTCCTTGGGCTTCACTGTATTGTTTGTAACATTGCCAACGTATAAAAGGAAAATGTTTTCGAGCAAAAAAAATTTATTCCAAATTTTTATGGGGAAAACTATAATATTTTAGAAAAAAAATCATATTTATTCCGTCACATCGCTTTGGATCTTTACTCTGAAAAAAGGTGGTTTTCTAGAATCTGAAAAGTTATTCTGTTTCACGGATACCCTAATCCGATCTTGCCTTAACCTAAATTACCCATTAAAGAAGGCAGGAGTAGAATGAAGGCGGAAATGCGCTTTTAAAACGGAACATTTTGCATGGAGATGGTGTGAAACTAAAAAAGGCCATAGCAGACTCTTCGGTATAGTCGGGTCTCGTTTGGCCTCGATTATATCCCATTTGCTTTTGGCCTGACTCGTTCGAGATATGGGGTATCCGATATAGCCCACTGAAATGCGTATAGCCCAGATTTAGCCCGTTGCGGAATACGGCCACAGTAATCCGCGCATACCGCCATCTCTGAATGATTCCCGGTAACGAGCAATTTTCAACACTGTGCGAACGTACCCATAGAAATCGGTGGATGTGGGTTGATAACTTCAGTACCACTGCTCTTCACACAAAGCTACTCTTTGGCCGAGGTTGGCATAGCAATGCAAGCGAAGACGCTTGGTGTTGTAGCTTTCAGATAGAATGCTGATACTTTCAGGCCTCTGATGGCGACGATTTGGTTCGAAATATTTCGTCAATAAGCAAGCCACCATAAAAACCTGGTTGGAAAATTTTATTAGGCTTTAACACCTATTTTTCAACACGTTTTTCGAAGAGATTCACACTTTTTCGATGTAGAAGAACGAGCCTGTAATGCTTTTTAACAAGGATAGTTTCTACTTTTAATTTTGCCATGTCTACACCAAATTCGAGATGTCACAGCAGAGTTTGGGCCGAACTCGTGCGTACATGTCAGAACGATTTTTATTTTCGAGCGCAGTTCTGCAGGGAAAGTTTTGACCTAACCGATGTGTGATACAACGTGCAAGAGTGTTCCCAGTCATTTCACAGCATTATTGCACTTGGTAGATTTCAGCTCAAATGGAGGAAATTTTTGAGACGCAGGCGTTTGTGACTGCCAGCTATGGCGCAGAAAATCTCCCTACACAAAGGAGCAATTTAGGCGCCATAAGTAAAGTATGCAAAAAAGCCAAGTAAGCAAGAAAGTGTGTTCTCTCTTGAATAAGTTGGAAATTGCTTCAATTTCCGCAAGAATTTTTCGAACATCAGCGGATCTCTCTAACTTGTTGCGAGCGATGTAGAAGTACATGACTTGAACTAGCAGTGCCCATATATTTTGCTGTAGGGTTTTTGGAGGTGGGAGCACAAACGCAAAAACTATCATTCAACCATAAATGGCTTGCCTAAATGTGCGTTTGAGCACTACGCAGAAATCTAAGGAACTGCGTTAATAAACAATACCGCGATATGTTATATCTGAAATGTCGATGAAAGCCCTTGAGTCATCGTAGGGAAATAAAATTTCTCTAACAAACGGGGCAAAAATTATGCTACAACTTAAACACTTGTATACGATACAAGTCTGTACGTCCACCTCCGCCGGACCTCCGAACTTGTTGGAGTGCTCGCTTCGCTTGCACCACGTGATTTCTTGTCATATAGTACGCTGTACCACCTTATCGCAATCGCTAGGCTATGGATTTATTGGAAGGCCATCCACCAGTTGTAATCGATCGATCAACGCTACCGGCATCTTTTGATTTGCTGCCCATCTCGAGTCCAACCCTATCAACCCTCTGTGCACCGCTAGCACACTCCTGTGCATCAACCCCGACCTCCTGCACATCGATACCGAATATCTGCAGATCGGTCCCGACTTTCTGCACATCGGTCCTGAACTGCACTTGCTACCAACCACCTGCGCGTCGCTTTTGACCTTTTGCACATCGGTCCCAAACTCTTGAACACTTATGTAAAAACCACATTTGTATTTTGCTTATCGACATAAAGCTTCCTGGGACCGTAGTAAAGTCGCCATGTGGTGACAGCCACACTGCCAACAGGCTGACAATAAGTTCGCGACGCTGGTGACATTTTCGCTAGAATCTCGCGACATCAGGGCAGAGGCGAGGAGGTTTGATTGTTATTCGATCACGATGTGTTGCAAGTAAATTACTTGGATGACAACGGATGTGGACTTGCGTCTGAGCGGTTAGCACGCTGGGTCTTGTAGGTGGCCACCCAAAATAGCAGCAGGATCAATGCTGTAAGGTGTCCTCTTTCGGCGACCTTTTCATCCACCCATAACGCATTTCCCTGCAAACTTTGTAGAACTATGTATATGCAGCTTCAAATCAAACAGTTTAAAAATGGGTTCATCCTACACTTCCCCATGAAGTGTGGTGCGAAACTATCACTGCAGCCATGCCAAGCATAATCTATCACTTTGAGGAATGTGTTATTTCAAAAAATTCCTTAATCAAAAATTTCGTATCT
>KN550318.1:44825-56216 GCA_000797555.1 Oesophagostomum dentatum | reverse complement strand
ACAGCGTCAGATTTTCTTTCCGTATACCTGGACAAAGATCAGGAGATGATACGACATCTCATCTCGACGTGTTTTTATGCCATGGCGCAAAGTCCAAGCGCATTTCAAAAAGTGACATAAGGTAAACGAAGACTGTCAATATTTGTTGTACAAGGACGTATCACTGTTTGATTTCGAGCAAAAAATGGGAGAAACCGCAGATTAGTGTAATTCTTGTTCAAAACTTTCGAGAAAAAGATGTTATTTAAACTTTGAAAGTTCAGTGAAACGTGAACCCACGTCAAAGGTAATGTAAGGCTTCTTGAATCCTGAGAAAGCGGCGTGTAGACGTCGGTATTCCTCATCGGACACTGGAATTAGAGTCTCTTTATTGAGTGGAGAAGTACTCAAATTTAAAACAGTTTAGAAATGGAGGTCAAAACAATGCAAATTCAAGAAATAAAAGAAAATGATCTTTAAAAAGCGGTAAATATCCAATCAGTAAAAGAATTAGAAAAGAAAGAACTGCACCTAAAAATTGGTACTGAAAAGTTCAACAAAAGCTAAAAACTGCGCTTACCATATGACACAGCATCCTCCACACTGATAATCGGGCCGTTTGCAGTAGATCCAAGCCTGTTGCCCATTCTATTCAATTCGCGACGGCTCGTGCCAGCTCATCCGATGCACGACTGAAAGAAGAACATAATTTGAACTAATAGTACCTAAATAACATCCACTATGAACGAAACGTTTGCACTAAAGTTCAGAACGCGTTGTCCAGTTGTAAGCCGAACAGGCTTCAATGTTTGTCCCCGTATAGGTGTGCATATTTGCGTAAAACACTCGACACGTGATATTGCAGACTGTTGGGTGCTGGCAGAGGCTCGGAGGCAGCGGACGCAGCAGTACGGTCGTGTGGCGATAGAGCACTTACTCCTATGCCGTGTATTCATATGCAAAATAAGAGGGAAATTGTCTGATTGCAAGAATCTTGGGGTATGAAATCTGCTAAATGTGGCAAAACATGACGTATTCTCGGATTTTTTTTGACCTAGCTATAATATAAGCTATGAGAATTGGAAGTTTGATAATACTTAATAACACCCTAGATTCTCAATTCTAGGACTACTAGGTACTTTGTTTTGGCAAAATGAACCTTGAATTTCGTCGAGATTGGTGTAGCTTGTAGTCCCATTACCTACCCGTGAATCTGAAGTACTTAAAAGGGCCGATTTTTGGAAATTTTCCATTAGTAACTGAGCTGGAGCACATTTTCATATTGAATAAGTGACATTTCGCTAGATTTTTACATAAGGACAAGAAATACGCTAAATTTTGCTAGAAAGTTAAGCATCTACTATACTGAACAACAGAGCTGCTCCACAAAGAATAGCAATGAGGCGCGCGTTGGCAGCGCCGCGTCGCTGCCTCTGATGGTCTGCCAGGTTTGCTATTCGACTTCAAAATTTGCCCTTTGGAAGTTTTTCTAGTTTTCAACACTTTGATTTACTTCTTCTCACCAGATTTAGCAAAAATGCTATGGAAGTCTTCGATTCAAGACTAACATCCCATTTCATGTGTTTCTGTTGTTGTTATTCGTTTCGGAAACTATTCGTTGCGCTGGTCTTTTATGCATGATATAGGTCCACCTTCTTGTTATTTTCCTGCTTTTTTAAAATTAATTCCTCCTAATTTCTTAATTTCTCTTTCTCTCCCACACAGCCGAACGTGGGAAATGATTTTGTCATTTATTCTATCAGGCCTATTTGATTTCGCTTTCAGTCAATGTTAAACTCCATTGCTATATTCTTTCGACATATTTCTATCTGCAGTTCACCTTTGAGGATGCTACAAGAAACTTTTCAAAGAATGCACATTTTCTTACGTTTGCCCAGTCATTCATATCGTGAGATTTTCGCTTAGATTTCCAGCTTCTGTTTTTCGAAGGTTTCTTTAGTGTCATGTCCTCAACTCAGTGAAACAAGTCCTTTCATTCCATGCCTGTCTTTTACTACCAAAAATGAAGAATCCGTTTCACAAGATGTCTCAATTAGATCTTGGCTTCATACCGTGGACCTACCGTAGCCATACAAAATGGGGTTACAGTGCAAAATGATGGTGATTTTCGGATCATCGGCCAGACATCAACGTCAGCACAGAGTTTTAGGGGGATTTTGAGATTTCTACCCCTTGCGTAAATTTTATTCTAACCTAGGTAAGGTGATTGCCATGCAGAATAAGGGTGTTTTCGGTCTCAGCACCTCAATCTCTATTGGCGAAGTTCTAGCGAAGGAACAAAGTTTTGAAATTTTGGGAGAAGCCATGTGAAGTAGCTACTACTTTCTCTCAGCATCTCGCTTTACACACTATTTCGCCAAATATAGCACGGAATCTGGAATCTGCAACATCCTTAGTTTTTGAAATGAATAACCTCCACTTTTGAGGAGTGTAAGTATCTGTAAGGTCTCTTGACTGAGACTAAAACGCACATCTTTGCTGAAGTTAAAATATAGATTTTGCTAAAGTCTAAAAATTGGTTAAAAAGTAAGTGACAGGGGTTGGATTTGTGAACTTGTGGCTCATTTTTAAAAATTGGTGAAAAGTTACTTCCAAGTTCACCTTATTTTTGCGCAAGTCTTTTATAGATAAGACCATGTTGCTTATTCGATGTTGCAGTTATAATTTACCTAGAAATCGTGCTTTATTCAATAGTTCGGTGCTGTTACTTTTGTTCTTCTGCAAGTTTTACACTGTTGATTGGGCGCTGTGGATGTATCCGTCCATAATCGATAGATTATGATAATTCAGCTGAGCTGTGTACTACAGCATTCATGTAATCCCACGCACATCCCATGTACCATATGAATTTGTGCAAAAGAGCATGCGAACTTTGCTTTTAGGTTTCTTTCTATGAAATGACACTGCCATCATCACGAAACAACAAATTTGATACCGAAGAAACCTTGTAATTAGAAAGAAATGCTAAATGATGTATATGGGGATTTTTCGCGCTACTAAAATCAGCACTTTCCCTTGCTTAAAAGTAGCTTTGGTCTCCTTTTTTTCTTCCATTTATGAAATTTTTTGGTAGATGTCATAGAGAGATTTTTCTAGATTGCTAATCCAGCTCCATTCACACATACTCTTTTCTTGAATATTGCTTTTCAGAAATAAGTTCCAACTATTTTGTACTACGATGCTCCAGAATAAGAAGTCGAAATGCCTTCTAGGGATTATTTTTAAGCGTTACTTTTATGCGTGATGACTCATGCTGGATAAGTTTGCTTGCGTAAATCCAGGAAACTGAAAAAGGTCTATCGGTTATATATTCTGCATTTCTGTATTTCGGAAGTCTGTGCTTCAGCATGTGCACTCTTTTTCGCGGACTAAGACCAGTAAGGGGGGCGAGGCACAGCATTTGCACCTGCCCCAAACTGGTTAAAAAAACAGACATCAAGTTGATATTCATCAGTTCGCACACGAACAGTGGCATGGTCCGCCCACCTCACTGGTCTTGGTCTGCGAAAATGGAGTAGTTTGGCATATCGTATTATAGATATATATGAAATATTCGCTTTTCATTATTGCTGTTCTCACGTAAGCACTACATAGTTAGCATCCTTCCAAGCCCTTAATATTTCAGGTAGTTTCTCCTTCTGCGGACCACTATGACGTTCTTCCACTTTATTAACTGTGTTGCTCTTGCCTATGCACCATACTTCATTGCATACAAGTATTCAGGTGAGCAGCACACCGCTTCTTCAGTATAGCCGTATTTTCCAACGTTTGACGGTTTTTAAGGTCTAAATGAGTACAGTTCGTTTTGGCGATGCGCTCAGGCAAGTGGTGGATACTTCCTAACTCAGCTGATAAAGCTGTTATTGCTAGCGACGTTCTTCCCGGCCACGGATAGTGAAGGTTTCAATGTCGTGCCGGTTTGTACTATTTTTTTGTCATATACAGCATTTAAAACTTCAGTAATAATCTCCATGTTCTACCCTCTCCTTTGTAACTACACTTTTTTCGCGGACGAAGACCGGTGACATAGGCGCCCGCACATGGCACATGTCAAAACTGGTTAAAACAGCGAGAATCAGCTTAATTTTCACCGGTTTGAACAAGTACTTTTGGCCCCGCCCATCTCACTGGTCTTACTCCGCGAAAAAGAGAGTACTATACGTATTATTTATTCGATCTGTTTAAGGAGCTTCTCAAAAGTAGCGCAGATGTCGTAGATGTGATCGGTATGCATATCGTGATGACCCATCTTCTGAATGGCAAAGGAGAGGTGAGTGGACTTTCACGCGTTGTTAATTGTTTAGACTCAGCTGTAAGTGCCTTATTCCTACATTATCGTCGTTATTTTCGAATACTCGGTGTTTTTTTTTTCGATTTTTTTTTGGTTTGGGGTCAAGATAACTATCAATAGGCGATTTCTATAAGATTTGGTACGTTACTTCTTCAAAACGTGCGATGAAATGCGCCTGCTACGCAGGGGCGGTCTTGCGCGTCCGTCTTGCCGATTTTCTGCATCTACACTTTATTTGAGAAGGCACTACGCCGTCGCACCTGATACGGTGGTTTAAATTAGTTATAGGGAGTGCACTTTTTTCAACCCACTCAGCTTAAATCATACCCAGTGTATCTCTACTGACTGGCGCCGTAACGGTTATCGGTTATCAACTCTTGTAGTAATGAGGGTGGACTTCTTGTCTGACACTGCTTAAATATCATTCGAACTGTGAAATGAATTTATTTTGTCGTTTCATTGTCTTCGATATGAGTTGTTACATTTACTTTTTTTACTTTTTCAGTTTTGATATCATCTCCAAAAAAAAATCTGCAAAAATTGTGCTAAACTGACAGTTTTTTTAACTGGCAGTTTGTCTCTTGCGGTTTTTCTATCCAACGCTGTATTAATATATGGACATTTTATGTAATAGAATTTTGCGTTGTACTTTCCAAAGGATTTTCCTAGCAGTCACATGAGACATTTTCTTTTTTTCTAAGCCTTGCGTTTTGTAGTATTTTACATTTCTTTGTAACTTTATGAGAGCGCACCGTAATAGTGCATTTTTAATAAATAAATAAATAAAAATTATTCTGCAGAGTCATATTCATCAACTGGTTCACCCTGAGTAAAGGTTATTGACTCTATAATCAAAGATGGAAAGATATTGTTCAGGTGCGATTCCTAGCTGGCGGTCTTGGCTGGGGTGCGGCACATTCGGTAGCCAGCAGCTTTATTCTTTTCTGGGTAGGAGCCAGGTAAGGTTTTCGCACGAAAGTTAGCGATACGATGGAGCGCTTTCTAAAATTAAAAAACCTAAGCTTTCTAAAATTTCTACCTTCAGAGCATCGGCATTCTCTTGGCGATGGATTCAGATGGCTTTGGACTCGTCTTTTGATCTAATACTTTTCGTAGCGATGGCTGCCTTGACTTGGATGGCTACTCGGGCGTCAAGCAGACATTTGGTGTTCATGCTTCTGACCGCTTGCGTTTTTCACTCATTCGTGTACCAGTAAGTTAGCTCATTTTACGTTTTTGTTTTACCATATTTCAGTCAGTTTCGAATCGCTTTTGCGCCTATTTAATCTTTTTTTTTAACAATGTTCCATTACAGAGCGCTTTATTCTCTATTTGGCGTACGTGGCTGGTTGATGGTCCTAGCTCGATTTGTCTTTTCAACAGCCATAGCATCTGGAGCGTTTGTTGCTTATGCTTTAGCGGGAAATGGCCCACAGAAGAGAGATTAAGAGAGTATGACGCGAAAATGAAACGCTTGTTAAATGTGAATCTGTTGTTTTGTTGTGACTGTACGCTATAAATATTATTAGTTTCCTATCAATAGTAATAAGAATAAACGCGTGAACAAGCCTTCTCTTGTGTATTTTTTTATGAGTTTACGCTCGAATTACTTTCTCTTAACATTTTTTTTCTTCAACATGCATCCCCTATTTTCCGTTTTGTGTATCTTTAGATAGCAATCAAGTTAAAGTTGTATCTTTACAGCATGGATACTGATCTCAGTCTAATCCCTCCGGCTGTGGAAGAATACGTGATCCCAGATGGGTCTTTAGTAGGACCTGGTGATGGCGTTGAGATTGTGCCATCTAGTGAATTTGTGACACCGTTGTCACCAACGAAGAGGTTTGGGTGAGTATAACGCAGTAATGGTTTGGCTGTTGGATTTCTGATTTTTTTTTGTTCTACGGAAAACTGTTATAGAAATTCTATTTCACTTATTCACTCCAACTACTATTTATCTCTATTTATCTGTGCTGTATTTCCTCTACCTCTTCGTTTTTTTTTTTCTGAAAGTTAACACCAAAAGTGGCTTCCACCTTTACTGTTCCTCCTTCTCACTGCCATGTAACTGTAGGTTAATTCATCGTTCTTTTTTTCGAACGGGGAGGAGGCGATGACATTAACAGCATTTTCATACTTAGAACAAACCTCATTTCACACGTTTGCTGTTTGTTTCTAGAAACCTATTCCAATTTGTTTTCCTGCTCGTTTTTTTTTGGTGTGCTCATTTTGTATCCGTTAAGCTTCTGATAGCCGCATCGATTGTGATTGTTGCAGATGTCTTCAGTTTGATCGGGCGTGTAGGAGGATGAAATTTCCACCTGCTCCTCCGTCTTTTTAGTCAGATTATACATACTATGCCGTATAAACGTTTGAGCGATTTTTGAATGCGGCTGTTCTCTAGTTATCTAAAATCGCTCTTGGAGGATCTGCGTTATGCTCCGGTTAAGCTTTTTCTTCTTTTCCAAGAATTTGACTTAAAGGCACAGTCTCGCCTCATTTTAATGTCTGAGTTAATAACAGATTCTGCTTCCTCGTGATGCTCTGATTCTAAGCATATCCGTATCATTCAACAAAATGACCGAAAACTCCGTTTTTGAAGCCCGTGATCAAAATGGTTTGTACGAGTTTTCCTGCGAAAGGTTCTAACCCTTTTTGCCTTCATTATTTTCTTTCCTGCCTAATAGTACGACCGCGTATGCTAGATACTATCTCGAAATCACGGAAGGTAAAGTTGGGGTGATCCGGATATTTTATCTGCAACTTACTCATTTCACTCTTCAAGATCTCGGTACGGCCTGGACTGAAGACTTTCATTATAAATCACATATGTTTATAATACTATTTAAAATTAGCTGATTTGGTAAACCTCACACAGCCGGTTTTGCAATTGCTGCAAGCTTTATTGCTTTATTTTCTCTCTCTCTCTCTCTCTCTCTCTCTCTCTCTCTCTCTCTCTCTCTCTCTCTCTCTCCGTTTCTTTCCCTCCCTCTTGCATTTCTCCATTTCTATCTCCCTCCCTCATTGTTTTCACGATTAGCAGATATTCTGCTAATTCTGTTTTTGCATCAATGCGCTGAACAGCTTCACTTTATCGAAAATTATAAGATGTAAATGGGCATATAAATTTGTGTATAACATTCACAAGAAAAACTAGAACACGAAACTAAAAGAGAATAACTAAAAATTAAAACTACTAAGCAATACGCGCATAAGTTCATGTTATGATCTACCTGTAGCGTATAAATGGCTTTAAAAAATACTTTAAAAATACATGTAAGCTATCATGGACAATTTTCTGCTAGTAATTTCTTGTGGAGTTGTCTACAATAAAAATAGTCCTTTCTCGCACTAATTCGTATGCAAAAAACGGGTTTCGGCGACCAACGACTTCAAGGTCAATGAGGCCACCTTATGTTTCTACCATTTAATGAGAACTGGTGACATTTTTGAAGAGAAAGAGTAGTAAAAATTGGGCAGAATGAAGCACTTGCTTGCATTTGAAATGCTTAAATTTGAAATACCATTGGAGGGAAATTGATACGATATGCGTTTTTCGTTCTGATTTGCTTTTTGCGCGGGCAAAGGCAACGTTTTTATCGCTGTCTGGTTCGTTTGTAGTTTTGAAAAGCCGACATATGGCGGAAAATGGAATTGGCGCCTCTTTCTGTTATGATAGAAGGTGTGTGCTTTGCTGACAGTTTGCTGCGTGTAGGTGATTGAGAGGTTAGTTTCGAGAATCATTCCTTTTGAACTTGGTGGTCTTTAACTCCGCTCTTTAAATTTTTCCTAATGTTTTATAATTTCTGCTTTTAGCTCTAAAAATGAGTAGCGTTAGGTATTGGGCGGGCATTTGCACACATTAAATAACATTTTTGAAGTATTTCTTTAAAACTTGCATTAGAAGAATGGGTTTTTCGCATAATTGTCGTACAATTAAGAAAAATAATCACCAGAGATTTTTGATCTACTCATTAACTCACATTCTGTAATCTCTGCATCTTTAGCACTCGCATAGCAGAAGACTCCATGATCCCGCCAGAGTCCCCCGACATGAAATTCGCCCGAGATCGCCTTGGAACACTGCTGACTTCAATACGGCACGGTGACACACCATGGGTGAATCCCATTGAGAAAAAGACACCGTAAGGATCCCAGTAATATCATTTGAGTAAATTTATGACTACTATTTTGATTTTCAGTGGTGTGGAACCGTTAACCGAAGCTCGAAGAGGTCCTGGACGTCCGAGGAAGGTTCAGAATAAAGATAAACGTGAGTACAGCGTTTACATCACGCTAAATCATGCTTTGCATCACCATGCTTTCACAGCCATCGTTGTCATCCTTTTATGCGTGTCTAGTTAGATTGAAGTCCGTGTCCAGTTAGATTAAAATGAGTTGGGATTATAGCTTTTTTTCAACTCCTCACTGTTCTCTATTTCCTTGTTCTCTACATTTCCTCATCATTCTTTTTGCTATGGAGTTGTTATACTAGACAGATCTTCTATACAAAATTTATGTCATTCAGCCAACTCACAAGGGTCTGATTTAGCCCTGATTTGGAAGCCCAATAGCAGCTTTAATTATTTTTCCTTTTTTTGTTTATCTGCTTATTTATTTGTTGATTTATTTTATTTATACATTTGCCACTTGTTGTTTATTTATTTCATTATACTTCTTTCATCTTATTTATTTGTTTCATATTTATTACTGCTGTTTTACGAAAGATGCGATTATTTCAGCGGTTATATTCGAGCTGCGCGGAAAGCCATTCAGCCTCAGAGACGGTCAAAATGACTCTATGTACCAGCTATGTAGAGCCTGGATGCGTGGCAAGGCTAGTGATCCACCAGAGCCCGAACCTGTTGCGCCACCACCCGTCGACGCTTCTCTGGTTGGTGAATTCCCTCTAATTCTTTCTTTTTATGGTATATCAAACAAATTCCAGGATCTGCTAGTAATGCGGGACATTACGGCACTACCTCAGGCGCGATCTCCATATCCAGTAGAGCAAGAGTGGCCGGATAAGTCAACCATTGACAAGTTTGACTCATATGTGGATCCTAATGATATTACGGCATTACGACAAGAATATGCCAGACACTGGAAGCAGGTCAAGGCTGGGTGAGTATGGGCGCGACCTTTTTGTAAAGACCGCTTTTTAATGATGTCAAAATTATGTTGTTTAGATGGCGATCTCATACAAGAAAACGAGCTCAGCGATATCACAGGAGTATACGGTTACTGGAAACGGTGTATCAGATTAACCAGGACAGTAGTGCATGAAGAAACTGGGGAGTGAGTTGCGCTGCAGTTCTTGTGATGTTTTATAAGTTTTGCTTAAAATTACATACGTGCCCATGCTTTCACCTATTTTTTATCCTTTAATTGAAAATTCGTTCTTTGAAATGTTTAGAACTCTTTTTATCACGTTTATCTTCCTGTATGTGGGGTTTTTGGTAAATTTTCGCTGATCTAGTGACCGTCAGACGCGAATATGCTCAGGAATCTGCATAAATTTAACGTAACCTCTGTATTTATCATATTCATTGGGGAAAATTGTGTTACTCTCGTCCCTATGCGCTCTCCTTTGTTTACGAGTCGATGCGCGAGCGCTGTGACGAATGATAAGTCAGTCGCCGCCGATTGTCAGCGTGGCCTTGTGGCCTAATGGATAAGGCGTCGGACTTCGGATCCGAAGATTGCAGGTTCGAGTCCTGCCAGGGTCGAAATGTTTTGGTTTTGTACAGAATGTTTCTTAAAGGGTGGAGGATCCGATATTACCTCGTTTTGTAGGAAAATTCTGATTAAAACAAAAATAAATGTGGAATTAAATACTTACATGAGAAATTGTTTTATTTTTGCTTCAGCCCCAACATTTCAGTTTTTTTGTTGATACTTTGTAAATTTTTACGAGATTATAGAAATTTCTGTTAAAATGGTTAACCTTTTTAATTAAAATATCGTTTTCAGAACTTCCACTCCGCTTTTCATGGGGCTTTTCAACGTCTTCAGTGCTCTCAGCATGGATGAGAGCACGTTTATTTCGAAGCCCATGTTTGTTTTGTATTTTTTACGGGATATTTTCACTTTTTGAGTATTTTTGTCTAATTTGTATACTATTTTCTTGTTGCTTGATCTTTATGATTGATCTATTTTTTATTGCTTGCTTCTTCTTGCTGTTTTTTCTTTCATGTAAAAGTCTTAAATTTGCTGTTTTTTAATAAAAAAAACTTATAGCAACGTGATGTGTAAAACTAGTTGAACAACATTGAAAAGTGGAAAATTCGAAAATTCTGTAAACACTACTGTTCAAAGAGTAAACAACACGCAGCGTGTACAACGTGAAAGCTAGATAGCAGGTTCCAGAGCATGTGTGAATAGCAGTTACATTACAAGACTGGATCTCGAGAGCTACTTACCTCAATTATGTCTTGCGCAACGTTGAGTAGGTGTTGTCATGAGCACTCGGGGTGTTTAGAAATGCTCCTCATAGCCTTCCAATACGGTCGTTTCCCATCTGTTTTCCATATTTGTATGATAAATTTTTAATTTTTGTTTGGATATTTCGCGGAGTCAGGAGCAATTTGAATGTGTTCTTAAGGTTGGTTTTTGTCACCTGATAGCTTAATCCTTGCACTTTCTAAGAAGTAACATGAAAGCTTTTTTTTAATTCTGGGAGAACCGCCAAAGCGACTGCTCATTGGCTGTCCTGTCCACTCAGCTTGTTTCCGGTCGTACTGGCAACAGTGTTAAGGGGAGGCTGTAGTGTTCAGGGCAAGTTTTTCTATTGTCCATGTGCTTTGTAGTCAAGTAGGAGGTGTTGAGAGCTGAATTCCATTCAGAACTGTCATTTCCTCGTCAACTGCGCTTTCAGTAAAAGGTTCTAGCCTCGTTTTTGAAATTATGTCTTCTACGCCAGAAGAGTTGACTTGACGGTTCAAATAATGTTATTGTGTTTTTCGTTAATATTCGTTAATTTGGTTCAAAAGTGGTGGTTTCCTTGACATGGTTTAATTCGAAAACGTAAACAGAAATATGGCAAGGCCGATGGCAGTCGCTAAAAATTTTTTTTCGGGTGGGATCGGGGTCACTCCCCG